>PVKM010007395.1:0-12321 GCA_004027735.1 Carollia perspicillata | reverse complement strand
CATGGTCCACCTTTCAGAGACGCACACATCCCATGCCCCATGGTGTTGAGGACACAGTCCCGGGGAGACACTAGCTCCCTCCATTGGGACCGAACCCTGAGCACATGCAGTCTGGGCATGCTGCTCTGGCCTCCTGGTGATGGCCTGCTGCAGGACGCAGGGCTTTCCTCCATCTGTAGAGTGGCAGTCGCTTCTTCCCTTTACGGTGTTGTCTGTGTGGCCCTTGGCCACGTCCAGGAGCTCCACGAGTCCCTGTTGCCAGCTGGTGTTAGCGTCTGCTTTTCACTCAAAGGAGTCTCAACCTTGCACTCTCATAGTCCCACTGGTAGGAACACCTGCACACTTGTGTCAGCCACAATGAGCCAGGACAACCCGCCAGCTCTTAAAGCAGCACTAAAAAAGACAGACCAGGGAGGAAGGGGCGAGCGGATTGGTGAGTGCTCTCTGAACTAGTAAAGCGCAGTGCAGCTGTCATGTCAGGCTGCCTGGGAGAGGGTACTTGTGTCCGCCTTATGCCACCAGCTGACCTGTTTGTGATGGAGATCTGTGTGCATGTGTGTATAAGCACATACACACACACCAACACATGCATATGTACACATACATATGTCCGTGTCTGTCTGTTCCACGGTGTGAAGTAGTACAATTAATTTTTTGTGTATAAAACTACCTGAGACGAGCAGCGCTGTCACCAGTCATTGCCACCCAAGGCAGGGCTAACTCAGGTTTGTGTCTATGTAATTAGTGATGCTGTTCATTGAGGTTAGATTGTTTTTCTTATTTTACTTCACCATTAGTGATGCATTTTCTCAAATATATCTTTGAGCGAATGGCTTGATTCTGCTAAACACACATCAGAAGAAAATCTATCTCAATATTTGCCTATGCAATGGCGGGCTGGTCAATTTTATTTATTTTGGTATTACAACCAGACTCCTGCAGAGAGAGAGAAAGCAAAGGAGAGCCATAGAGAAATCAAAAGCAACTATGTATTTTTAAAATTTCTGAGAGGGTGAGAAGGTGGTCGAGGGAAAGATAAAGTTAAATGTTTCTAACTTCAAAAGGTGGTCCAGGGAAATACACTTTTATTCAGTAAGCATGAGTGTTTTAAAATTGTGTTTCAAGCAATCAGGTGGTGTTTCGAGGAGGAAATAGATAGCAGGAGCGGGAGAGCAGGGAGAGGGGACGGGGAAAGTGAGCAGGAGAGGACGTGAGAGGGAAACGCCTCTGAGTGCGGTGGGAGACCGTGAGGGGGTGTGGGTGTCAGCGGGAAAGCCTTCCTGTCTTCCTTGCTTCACACTCGGGCTGTGGTGTTTAGTGTTACCTCCTCCCAGGCCTACTTTGTGAAATTAAATTAAATTAACCAGGGGCTTAATCTCTCCCCACCCCAGCTGATGGTTCTAGATTCTTTAGTCCATCTTTCATGTACATAAAAGAACTTGTCATCTTTAATCCATTTTACTCATTTCTGTGACCTTGACTAACATCCAAGGCTAATATTTATATGTGTGAAAGGTTATGTACCCATATGACGCATCTGCCCTGTACTTGGGGAATGTTCTTTTCTTTTTTAAGTATGTTTTATTAATTATGCAGTTACAGTTGTCCCAATTTTTTTCCCTTTGCCCCCCTCTGCCCAGTACCTCCCTTCCCTCCAGCAGTCCCTGTCCCTTAGTTCATGTCCATGGGTTGTGCGTGTAAGTTCTTTGGCTCCTCCATTTCCTACACTGTTCCTAACCTCCCCCTGTCTATTTTGTACCTACCAGTTACGCTTTTTAACCCCCGTACCTTTCCCTCAATTCTCCGCCCTCCCCTCCCCACTGATAACCCTCCATGTGATCTCCATATATATGATTCTGATCCTGTTCTGGTTGTTTGCTTAGTTTGTTTTGGTTTTGTTTTTTAGATTCAGTTGTTGATAGTTGTGAATGTGTTGCCATTTTTATGTTCATAGTTTTGATCTTCTTTTTCGTAAATAAATACTTTTAACATTTCATATAATAAGGACTTGGTGATGATAACCTCCTTTAGCGTTACCTTGTCTGGGAAGCATTTTATCTGTCCTTCAATTCTAAATGATAGCTTTACTGGACAGAATAGTCTAAGTTGTAGGTCCTTGCTTTTCATGACTTTCAATACTTCTTGTCAGCACCTTCTGATAATCTGATGGGAACTCTTTTGTAGGTAACTCTCTGCTTTTCTCTTGCTGCTTTTAAGATTCTCTCTTTATCTTCAACCTTTGGCATTTTAATTGTGATGTGCTTGGTGTGGTCCTCTTCGGGTCCATTTTGTTTGGGACTCTGTGCTTCCTGGACTTGCATGTCTGTTTCCTTCACCAAATTAGGAAAGTTTTCTTTCATTATTTTTTAAAATAAATTGTCAATTTCTTGCTCCTCCTCTTTTCCTTCTGGCATCCCTATGATTCAGATGTTGGCAAGTGTGGAGATGTCCCGGAGTCTTCTTATTCTCTTCTCGTTTTTTTGCATTCTTATTTCTTCTTTTCTGGTTGACTGTTATTTCTTCCTTATATTCCAGATCATTGATTTGAACCCAGGCTTCCTTCCCTTCAGTGTTGGTTCCCTGTGGATTTTTCGTTATTTCACTTAGTGTAGCCTTCATTACTTCCTTTATGCTTTTGCAGTACTGAATGAGGTATCTAAGCATCCTTATCACTAGTGTTTTAAACTCTGCATCTGATAGGTTGGCTGTCCCCGTTTTACTTAGTTCTTTTACTGGGGTTTTGTTTCATCCTTTTATTTGAGCCATATTTCTTTGTCTCCTCAATTTGGCATCCTCCCTGTATTTGTTTCTGTGCATTAGGTAGAGCTGCTTTGACTCCCTATCTTGGTGCACCTGTTACATTGTATGGGGTGGAGCCTTAGGTAATCACCAGGGCAGGGGCATCTGCTGTACTGCTTTGTGGCTTTGTATGTGGGGGAGGGGTCAGAGAAGGGACAATACCGCTGCCTGACTGCTGGAGGCTTGTTCGGCACTCACCTGGCTTCCAGTCACTTATGTGACTGGTGACCCCTCTAGCTGTTGCCCTGGTGGTAATTTCCAGAGTGCATACATTCTAGGACGCTGCATACATTCTAGGACCCTGTGGGCCCTTTAAATATACGCTCCTGAAAGACCAGCAGTTTCTTCCATTGCCCCAACCCCCATTGGTTTTTATAGCCAGGAATTATGAGGCTTTATTTTTCTGGTGCTGGAACCCTGGGGTGTGTGGTCTGGCCTGGGGCTCACACCCCGGGTATCCCTCATGGGGACCACCTGTTCTGCCATCCACCACTGCTGCTGCTCACTGCCACCACACCACTTCCTCTCTGCACCAGCTCCCGATCTCCACTCCTCCTACCCATCTGGATGAATACGTTTTCTTTAAATCCTTGGTTGTCAGACTTCCATACAGTTTGATTTTCTGGCAGTTCTGAGTGTTTTTTGTTTCAAGATTAGTTGTAATCCTTTTCATGGTTATGCAAGGAGGTGAAGCATATCTGTCTATGCTTCCATCTTGACCACAAGTCTTGGGGGATGTTCTGAGTGCTTCTCTTAGTTGCTGTGGGAAATGAATTCTGATAGGACTTGTAGATACGGAGAACAGGAGCAATCTGCCTCTTCCCTGTGCTGCAGACTCTCTCCAGGTTGTAACTTGACTTTCAACTGAAAATGTGCAAATACAGACAGCAAGCTGCCCTTGAAGGCCACTGCATTGTTTGACTTATGCCAAATATAGCTAAGTGCCTCTTCGATAGAAGCTCAGTGACTCCCTAAATAAAAATAAATGCTCTGTTATTCATGCTTTCTATTTCAGCCCTGGTGCAGTTCTTTGGGACAGAATTTAATGTATAGAGGCTACTGGTAGTTGCAGCACCCTTTCTCCTAATTACTGGTCTGTTGTGTGTATCACGTAAGTGTGGAGTGAGTTTAGAGGGTTGATATTGGGGAAGGGAGTATTGTAAAAGAGTCTATCCTGGAATGCAGAGCTGGGAGAAGCTCAGTTATTAATCAGTGTACCTGCTCACTTCAGGAATTGGGAGGAAGTTGTCCAAAGCCACAGAGGTGGCAGTGACCTCCCTAATCTTTACCTGAGACCAGCCCCACTCAAGCAAAGGAAATCTGGGGAGTAGAAGAGAACATGGGCCATTTCCAGAGAAAACAGATCTGAGGGCCAGAGGAGGGATTTGGAGTGGCTTGTGGGCACAGAGTGTTTCCGGGTAGAGGAAGGGACGTGGTGCACTGGATGGACTTTATCATTTGACTTCGGTGCTGGAGTTGGAAATCACTGCGTGCTGTGGAGAGTCGTGCTGCAGGCTCCCTCTGGCATCCACACCGAAGGATCTGATGCCTGCTCACCTTCCTCCATCAAATTCCGTATCTGTCAGCTCTCTGTAGTTTTTCCAAAGCAAATGCAGATTAAATTAAGCATGATAAGATCTCAAAGATACCAAGAGACATTTGAGTATCCTTAATGACAAATATTAGGCTTAAATTATAAGTAGTTCTGCATCTAACATTGGAAATTTCCAACATTCCCACTTTACTGTTTGTGAGACTCTTTTATCTTATTCATTTTCAGAGCTCACTTTAGTGATCATGGTTTGATTAATGAATGTTTCCTTGGTATTAAAAAATCAGAAGAGATAGAAACGTGCGATTGAATTCTGCATCATTGACCTTGTACTCTCAGTATTTATTCTGAAGTCATGAAAATCTTCATTTTCTAAACCAAATAAACCAACAAGTAAACATTTATTTTTATCTTATTATGAGAAAATACTTAATAGATTTTCGTGAGGCTGAACTGTCACAATCCTAAAGAAAATGGAAACGTAGATTCTAAAGGTAATGTAAAAGCGTCTGTCTAATTTGTTTTGTTTGTTTTGCAGGTAACAGGCTCCAGACTCGCCACGATTATCCAGAACCTAGCAAATCTTGGGACAGGCATCATTATATCCTTAGTCTATGGCTGGCAGCTGACACTTTTACTCTTAGCCATTGTGCCCATCATTGCAATAGCAGGACTTGTGGAAGTGAAGATGTTGTCTGGAAATGCACTCAAAGACAAGAAAGAGCTAGAAGGTTCTGGGAGGGTGAGTCAAACTAACTTACTTGCTAACCTAAGTGGAATAAAATGTTCTAATCAGTGTTGTTCTGTTACTGTAACTCACTACTGCTTAGAAGCTCAAAGAATGTTTTTAAAACCATTCCTCAAAGCAATCTTACTAATCAGTAACAAAAAATATCTGATCAAAAATGGGCAGAGGACATGAAAAGACATTTTTCTCCAGAGAGGACATACAGATGGCCAATAGACATATGAAAAGGTGCTGCTCAACATCATCCGGGAAATGCAACTTGAAACCATAGTATGAGTTACCACCTCACACCTGTCAGCCTCACATGCTATTGGTGGGAATGTAGAGTGGTGCAGCCACTGTAGAAAAGAGTACGGAGGGCCCTGGCTGGTGTAGCTCAGTGGAATGAGTGCGGGGCCTGCGAACCAAAGGATTGAGGTTCGATTCCCAGTCAGGGCACATGCCTGGGTTGCAGGCCAGTTCCCAACAGGGGATGCACAAGAGGCAACCATACATTGCTATTTCCCTCCCTCTCTCCTTTCCTTACCCTCTAAAGATAAGTAAATAAAATCTTTTAAAAAATTCCTTTAAAAATTAAAAAGAAAGAAAAGAAAACAGTATGGAGGGTTCTCAGCAGATTAAAACCAGAACTACCATATGACCCAGTAATTCTATTTATGCAAAGTAATCCAGTACACCAATTCAGAAAGATACGTGCATCTGTATGTTCATTGAAGCATTTTTGCAATTGCCAAGATATGGAAGCAACCCAAGTGTTCATGTAAATAGACAAATGGATACAGAAGAAGTGGTACATATATTCAGTGGAACATTACTTGGCCATGAAAAGGAAATCTTCCATTTGTGATAGCATGGATGGACTGTCAGACAAAAACCATGTGATTTCACTTATATGTGGAATTGAAAAAAATAACATAAATGAACAAACACAACAGAAACAAACTCAAATACAGAGAACAAACAAATTGATGGTTGCTAGAAGGGAGGGAGATGGGGGAATGGGTGAAAAAGGTGAAATATTAAGAAGTACAAGTTGCCAGTTACGAAACAGTCACAGGGATGTAAGGTACGGCACAGGGAAGATAGTTGACAAACTGTACGAATTGTGTGTGGCGTCAAGTAAGTGCTGGAAGTATCAGGGTGATCACTTACTAAGTTATATAAATGTCTGATCACTATGTCATATGCCTGAAACTAGTATAATGTATGTCAACTGGAATTGAAAAAATTTTTTTTAAATGTGTAATGATTAAATGGTAGAAACTCTCTGGAGAACAAATTGGTAGTATATGCCATGTTTCTTAAAGTTAGTTTATTCTCTTTGACCTAGGAATTTCACTTTGAAGAACTTCTCCTAAGAAAATCATTCAACATTGACAAATGTTTTTGTACAATGATGATTATCACAGCATTACTTTTTATCAAAAAACCCTGAAAACCTTGTTCATTAATAAAGGAATGCTTAAGTGGCTGGGATATTAAGTGGCCCATTACACATCCCGTTATTAATGTATATTTAATGACCTTAAAAGTATTTTTGATATTTGTTAAGGTAAAAAAATAATGATATAAATCCAAATATAGAATTGTATCCTGATTTTGTTAAATATGTATATGTTTAGGAAAACAACATGTAAGCTAGTATGTCAAATACTCCAGGACATAACTTTGTATTACTTTTTGTACCTTTTTAATGGTTTCCAAATATTAATTGTCATGAATGATTTAAAAATATAAAAAACTGTAAATTCAAACTGTGTGACCATCATAGAAGAAATAGCACTGTGATAGATATGAGATACTGAGTTCTCAGGTTAATTTTGCCACTGGAAAGCTGTGTGGCTTTAGGTAAGTGCCTTTATCTGTTTAAGCCGTAGCTTCTCTTTCTGTAAAGAGGAGATGGAATTAACTGATCTTCCTTGCAGATCTAAAACTTGATTTGATAAATTACTTAGTATTCTTTTTCATAGCGAAGAAGTTCATAGGTCATAGTAAGTTAATATTAAGTTATTCATACATATTATTTATCTCTTTTATGGAATTCAAACCAATTGCCATTGTTTGTGCCTCTTAGTGACTGCGTGCTCTCTGTTGCAGATCGCTACCGAAGCAATTGAAAACTTCCGGACCGTTGTCTCCTTGACTCGGGAGCAGAAGTTTGAACAAATGTATGCGCAGGGTTTGCAGGTGCCATACAGGTAATAACCACTGCAGAGCGGGAGGGGAGTGGGAGCTTTTCAATCACCAGATTGGTTTTAGGAGTATCGCTCTTCCTGGAAGGCAGGGAACAGGGGAAATACTACTAGAAGGGAGCCATTAGGCAAGTACTTGTAATTATCCAGGAGAAGAATGACAAGACCCTGACCTAAGACAGGGGCACCTCTGAGGTAGAACCTGTGAGAACAGATGACTGATGGGAAGGGGTGGGAGACAGGATATTAAGAGTGACTCTGCTGCCAAGTTTGGATAGTGACGCTATTATTTGCTCTTGTTGGAAATTAGCTCTTGTGGAATACGAATTTGGGTATTGGTGGACCTGAGGGGTGGTGCTTCTTGCAGTATGCCTTCTCTCGCTCTCTTTGCCCGTCCCCAGGGGAAGCCTTCTGCCCTTCCTGTACTGAACTCACCCAGGGAGAGCTCTTAACAGTGACCTGAGCATAAGCCCAACCTCTGAGTCTCAGTTTCTTTTATGGTAAAAGATGTGTTTTTGGTGGGTTATCAGTGGGTTTTCAAACTTTTTTAATGAGCGTAGAGCTTTTTTTTTTTCCTGGGAAAAAAAATTTCATTTGAAATCCCATTGTATGAAGTAGATGGAAACAGGGATGATCTTGTTGAAGCAGTAGTAAAAGGCCCAGAGGGCTGCCGCCCCTCCCCTCAGCCTGCTCTTCCCCTTACATTGCCGACTTCCATGTGGTTCAGAAAATCTGTGAGTGTTAACTCCTTCGTGAAACCTTCTCTAGCTCCCCCAAACATTATTCATAAGGTACCTCCATTGCCTGTACTCTAATCCAACTTGACTCTTTGTTCAACAACTTGACCCCTGAGGGCAACAACATGCATCATTCCTCTGTGTTGCCCAGTGTGGCCCCTGCAGCTTGTAGGTGTTGGATAAATGTGTGTTGAGTGAGCATTTACCATGGAGTACAGATGCCGCATGTCCAAGAGTGGGGGGTGGGAGGGGAAAGGACTTCCATTTATGAATCCTTTACAGGCTCTTCATGTTTTCCTTGGCCATTTTTAACTGCCTCACTACTTTGAAGTGTGGGTCATCCTTCATTGAAGATGAAAGACACTGAGGCTCAGAGATGAGGCAGTTTCCTAAATCCTCACAAGTGGTAAAGTGAGGACCAGACTAAACCCATTTTCGTCTGCCGTACCTCCGTGCACCACCATTAACGGATCAAAGGTTTTGTTTTAAGGTCTGAGAAAAGAAAGCCACTTAAGTTGCAAAATGTCTTCTTTTCAGAAACTCTTTGAGGAAAGCACACATCTTCGGACTCACATTTTCCTTCAGCCAGTCGATGATGTATTTTTCCTATGCTGCCTGTTTCCGGTTTGGGGCCTACTTGGTGGCACATAACTTCATGACGTTTGAGAATGTTCTGTTGTAAGTATTGGGTTAATATTTACACTTAAACTCTAGAAATAAAGCAGGTGAACATACTTAATGCCTGCATGGGAAGCTTGTACTGTGAAGCTTCAGGAAGAGATTTCAGCAACTCACAACGTGTCAGTTTGCCTCTGAGTCTTCGTGTAATGGCATTGAAGCCCTCTTCATTTGGGAACTCAGTGACTCTCTCACTCCAGTGCTGACTCACGCTAGACCTTTCAGGTCTGTGGCTAGTTGGGGTGGAGATTCAGTAAGAGGTTTCCAGAAGGCCTTGGCATTTGGGAAGAAGCCTAAGCCTGATCCAGGTACCTGGCTCCTTCTAAAGGACTCTAAACAGGGCAGCTGTGGAGCTCTGAGTTCCGCAAGCCCTGGCAGAGTCCAGGATAAATTTGGTCTCTCTGACAAAAGAAGAGAAGCTAGAAAGCAAGAGCTGGAGAATTTCAGAAGCGACAGAGGCAAGCCGGATTGGATTCCTGCTACATCTCTGTGAGTGCAGAAGATTGTACCTTGGTCAGGGGGACAAGACCTGACCTTCAGTACACTTCCAAATTAGTCAGATACACAGTTTGGTATTGAAAGTGTGTGTGACCTTTCTGAGTGTCTAGATTTCTTGCTGGGTAAGGGTCTTCCCTTTGATACAGACCATCACTATTAGTAATATGGTTTCCCGTTTAAGCCAGAATCATCTGAGCCTGGCAGCATAATGTGTTAGTATAATATTGTCATCCTCTTTAGACATGGACATGAGGATGCATTAGTTTTCTCAGGACAATCCATCAGTTTGAAAATTCCACTCAATATCTCTTTCTGATAAATACAGGTGCTATTTCTAACCATGACAAAAGATCAAGACTGGGCATCATTGGCATTGGGGCTTTGATTAGATAATTATTTGATATGGTGCTTCCCTCCACAGGAAGGTATTGAAGTGAGTAAACTTGCTGACAGTTGGGTGTTTAGATTTAGAAAATCTGTTGTCCCAGTAAAGGAAAGAGGAGACCTGTCTAATCAGAGATCAGACCGTTTTGAAAAGATGCCCCAGGTCTCAATGAGAACAAGCCCAAGATTAACCATCTGTGTGATTCATTTAGAACTTTTTTTTAAAAAGACACCATGTGCTACATTTACACAGGCATAGAGTCTGGACTCTGGTGAAGAGGAAGTGATGGACTCGCAGTATTATCTGTGAGGGTTCCCAAGTTTTAGGTCCGTTCCAGACACACTGTTTAAAAAGGTGTATGGATAAATGAGTCCAGAGGAAAGCAGCTGAAATGCTGGGAATGAAAGGAGTTTTCAGAGAAGCCAATTGTCTACGTCGTCCCTGTGATACAGCAGGAATCCCAATGTCACTTCCCTTTGTCAGTTCTGAAATTCTCCAGCTCTGACCTTCTGCTGCTCTGACTGTTCACAATATCCCAATATTTGAAGAGCTGTCTAAAGCAAAAGGATATATTTCTTCAGTCTGAAGAAATTTTTAAAAGTAGACTTAATCAAATTTGCTACTTCCTAAAGCAGAGGAGAGAAGCCAGTTTAGGGGAAGTGCCTGGGCATAAACACTGGGAGCCGGACTTGATTTCCTGTGAAGTCTGCTGTGGTTCCCATGTCAGAGATTAAGAAGGTTGATGCATCTGGGTCTGTAAGGAACTCTTTACCGTACAGCTCATAGGTTTTCTAAGACTCTGATGTAATTCCAGTGTCACAGCCTGTATCCATTACTGATTCACAAAAATGCTGCATAACAACCAGCCACGACAGCAGCATACAATGATAAACATTATTTTCACGCACAAGTCTGTGGGTCAGCTGAGGAATTCTGCTTTATACTTCATTATACTTAACTGGGCAGCCGGGTAAGTATAGTGAAGCTCAGGTAAGCTCACGCATGTGTCTGCAGTGAGCCATGAGCTAGTTAGCTGGGGCCCACACAGCTCCCCTCCATCTGTGACTTGTCCTCCAGCAGGCCAGCTGAGCCTGTGGTGGTGGCTGAGTTCAGAGGGGCGGGGGGCAGGGAGGGGAGAGAGAGTGATTCAAGGCCCCCTGAGTCAGACTTGGAATTGGCAACAGTCACTTCCACCATATCCTGTTGATCAAAGCAAGTCACAAGCCCAGTCTAGATTCAAAGGGTAGGAAAACAAATTCTACTTCTTAAATGGAGGAGCTGCAAAGTCACATTGCAAGAAGGTGAAGATACAGAAAGAGATAAGAAAATGGGGTCCTTAACAGTCACTCTGGTACACCTTCATGAATTTATAAAGAAAAGTGATTTTTAACTTCTGTTTTGTAATTGTTTGATGCAATGTTCTCTGGCTGGGAGTGCCAGCTTCTAAGCATTGAGGTTAACATTCTTTGTACACGGTTTGTCTTTGTTTTTTTATAGGGTGTTCTCAGCTATTGTCTTTGGTGCCATGGCAGTGGGGCAGGTGAGTTCAGTTGCTCCCGATTATGCCAAAGCCAAAGTGTCGGCGGCCCACGTCATCACGATCATCGAAAAAACCCCTCTGATCGACAGCTACAGCACAGAAGGCCAGAAGCTGGTGAGTAGCATGTCTTGATTATATGACCTGCTCCTAACTGATGAATGAAAGTATAACATCTGTGCTTTTCAAAATTCGCTGGTGATAAAATGATACTTTCTAGATCATGGGTTCATTTTAACAAATGTTAACAACATGTATTAACATCCAGTACTTTCTGTATGACAAAGTTACAGGGAGATAGGAATATTGCCCACTTTATAAGCAAATCCTATAATCAGGTTTTTAAAAATCTTTTCCATTACCATTTAGTCCCCTTATACACCCTTCCTCCTGCAATCACCACACTGTTGTCCGTGTCCGTGAGTCCTTTTTCCTTTTTGCTCAGTCCCTCCACCCCCTAAACTCACCCACCCACTAGCTGTCACCCTGCTGTCCATCTGTGAGTCTGTCCTCATTTTCTTAGTTCAGTTTGTTCATTAGATTCCACATATGAGTGAACTCATGTGGGATTTGCCTTTCTCTGACTGGCTTATTTCACTGAGCATAATGTTTTCCAGGTCCATCCATACCATTGCAAAGGGTAAAATTTTTTTCTTTTTTACAGCTGAATAGAATTCCATTGTGTAAATGTCCCATAGTTGTTTTATCCACTCATCTACTTTATGTAGATTACTCCTGGAGAGTATGTAGATTATTCCTGGGGAACAGATTGAGTTATCACATTTGTATTATATTTACAATACGAGCTATAAAAACATTGACTCCGAGATTTTATATATTAAATTCCAGCAGTCACAAATGAAAGCCAGTTATAATATAAATTCACTACCTTTGACACCTGGCACCAGAGAATGTTAGCTATACAATATGTTTCCAGGATTACTGCAATGAAGTTTATTGATTTTGTTCTGATTTTAGAACACATTAGAAGGAAATGTGACATTGAATGAAGTCGTGTTCAACTACCCGACCCGGCCAGACGTGCCCGTGCTTCAGGGGCTGAGCCTGGAGGTGAAGAAGGGCCAGACGCTGGCCCTGGTGGGCAGCAGCGGCTGCGGGAAGAGCACGGTGGTCCAGCTCCTTGAGCGGTTCTACGACCCCGTGGCCGGATCAGTGGTGAGCACCCTTTCTTAAG
>PVKM010007394.1:0-41650 GCA_004027735.1 Carollia perspicillata | reverse complement strand
AAAACAGGTGCCTCATGTGGCACCTGGCCGTACCACAATTTGTTTATTCAGTCTTCAGTTGATGGGCCTTTGGGTTGTTTCCAATTTGAAGTTATTATAAACAAAGCTACATTGTTTGGTTTCCAAATATTTGAGTTTTTATTGATTGTATTTGAATGTTATTGATTGTTGTTACTGATTTCTAATTAATTTTGTCATGAATAGGGAAGATGGAGTGTTAGATTTCAATTTTTTGAAATCTGTTGAGAATTAAGCCCAGTGTGCGATCTTTCTTGATGAATGTTCATTACATGTATGCCTAAAAAGAATCTGAATTCTACAGTTGTTAAATGTTGTGTTCCAAAATGTCAATTAAGTCAAGGTAGATGATAGTATTACTAAAACTTTCTATAGATTTACTGATTTTTATTCTTTGGTTTAGTATGTCAGTCAACTGAGGAAGAGATATTAAAATCTCCCAACTATGATTCTAGATTTATTTCTACCTGTAGATCTGTAAGTTCGCTTGATATAATTTGAAGTTCTGTTGTTAGATGCACATGCATTTGTGATTATCCTTTTTGTCATTACGAAATTTTCCTCTTTCTCTGTGGTATTTGATGTTTTGAAATTTGCTTTATTTAATATTACTATAGTTAGTTACTCTTTCTTTTATGTTTACCATTTGCATGGTGTATCCTCTGCATTCTGTTACATTCAAACTGTGCCTTTATAAAGTGTAGTTCTTATATACACACATAGCTGGATTTTACTTTTTAAATTCATTTCAGTCTGACTGTCTCTGCCTTTTAATAGGAATATTTAGTCCATGTAATGTAATGATTGACATGGTTGGGTTTAGGTCTACCATTTTCTTTTGTTCATGTCATCTCTGTTTTGTTCATCTCTTCTTCCTTTTCGCAGGAAGCAGCCTTTCAAATTAACAGAATATAATTTAGCCCTGGCTGGTGTGGCTAAATGGATTAAGCATGGGCTGTGAACCAAAGGGTCACCAGTTTGATTCCCAGTCAGGGAACATGCCTGGGTTCCGGGCCAGGTCCCCAGTATGGGGCACTTGAGAGGCAACCACACTCTGATATTTCTTTCCCTCTCTTCCTGTCTGTCTAACAATGAATAAATAAAATCTTTTAAAATGAATAAATCTATTATTTTAAATGAAATAATATAATTTAATTTTAATTAATTCCCTTATTGGCTTTGCATTAGTTTTTGCTTTGGGGAATACTTTATATACCTTAATTTATCATTATCTACTTAGAGTTAATAGGATATGATTTCACATACATACAAGGGTGGAGCAAAAGTAAGTTTACAGTTGTGAGTATGCAAAATAGTTTATTCTTATATTATTATTTATGAGTTATTTTATTTTTCAATGAACAACTGTCAATCTAATTTTGCTCCACCCTGTATAAAAATTTTGCAAATATAATTCCACTTACCACCCTTGTTCTTTTTGCAGTTGCTTATGAATATTTTATATCTATGTACAATATAAACTTCACTTTAAAATACTATTTTTTTATTTAAAGGTATCTTCCAAAAATGAGCAAATTTTTTAAAGGTTTTTTTTTCTATTTACCTATAGAGTTACCATTTCTGGTGTTTATTATTTCTCAGTATCCATTTGGTGTCATTCCTTAAATGTACAATGATGCTAGAAACAGATTCTCAGCTTTATTTTATCTGAAAATGTCTATTTCATTTTGTGGTGATGTTTTTATTTTTTGTAATGTGCTTTTTTTCTCTGACTGCTTTTAGGATATTATCTTTACCTTTGGTTTTCAGCAGCATGTAATATCTCTTTTTTTCCCTGACTGATTTCAGGATTTTATCTTTATTTTTGTTTTTCAAAGGTTGGATTATAATATACTTAGCTGTGGATTTCTTCGCATTTATCCTGCTTGGGGGTTACTGACCTTGGCTGTGCAAAATGTATGTCTCCAGATTTAGTTAAGTGTCAGCCATAATTCTTTCAGATGTTTTCCCCCCTCACTTTTATTGTTTATCTGGAACTTCAGTTACATATATGCTGGGTTGCTGGTTGTGCCATAGGTCACTAGTGTTTTTTCAGTCGTCTTTAATCACTTTTCTCTGTTGTTTAGATTAGATAATTTTTACTGATCTATATTCTATTTCACTGACCTCTTTTGCCATCTCTGATCTTCTGTTAAGCCTACCCAGTGAATTCTTCATTTCAGATATTGTGTTTCTAGTTCTAAAATTTTAGTTTTCATTTGGCCCTTTTAATAATTTACCTTCTTTGTTGAGATTCCCCCTTCTATTCTCTCATTATAATCATCTTTTTCTTTAAGTCCTTAAATATTTATAAAAACCTATTTTTAATTTTTTTCTTTGCAAATTCCAACATCGAGTCATTTTGAGGTTGGTTTCTACTGACCGCTTTTTCTCTTGACCATGACTCTTATTTTCCTATTTTATTGCTGGAGTGATAGCTTTGTGTAGAATCGACATTGTGACTGATGTGTTATGGAAACTCTGGGTTCTGTTTTCTTCTGAAATATGTTGTATTTTGTTCTGCCAGTCATTTAAATTATTGAGAGATCACCTTGAGCTTGTGAAGGCTTTGTTTTATACTTTGTTGGGGAGACTAAATTTTGCCTTTAGTCCTAGGGTAGCTTCCATAGTTTTAGTACAGTTTTTTTCCTTACCCTTAAGATGTGGTACTCCTTTAGTTTCAATTGAAAGCCCAAAGTGTTTACTACACCATGTAATTCTGTATAATTCAGACTCCAAACTCTCTTTTTCTTGCAGTGAGTAGCCACTGAAATCTCAGTTTAGCTCACTTAGCTTTCTAGCCATTGTTTTCCTCTTGATTTCCATACATGGGATTTTCTCCCTCAATTTTCAGTTGTTTTGGAAGCAAAGAGCTCTGTGTCCTGCTGACTCAAGTGAGTAAGAGTGCAGCTTTCTGATTGAATTCTTGCTATTCTCCCTTAATGCTGAGCACTGCTCTCTGAGTAAAGGCTGTATAAATGTAGTTCTCTTTAAGAGTTGAACCCATTCCAGTTTATGCCTGCTGTTGAGTACTCTTCTGTGCCTATTTTAAAAGGTACCAACCTTTTAAATAAATAGATAGATTTATAGATAAATTTGTTTATAAATAAAATTTATAGGTAAAAGTTATCTATATTTTGTTCATATATGGGAGGGTTTTATATATATGGTATATATGGGAGAGATAGTCCAATATAAGCTTTCATCATTACCAGACCTGGAATGTCAACTGTATTTTTTATAAAATTTATTTCATATGGTTAATATATTTCTGATTATGTCCTCATTATTCTGTTTTATCTCTATTCATAGATATGAAGAGAGGGCTGCTAAAGACTTAGAACGATACAATAGGCAAATAAAGAGAGCCACTGAACAGGAATCACAAATATCATTACAAGATAGAAGGAAAAAGATAAAACCCTCCAGCTCGTGGAATTTGGCACAGAAACACAAGTTGAAACTGTCATTATCTAATCAGCCAAAACTTGATGAGCTTTTTCAGTCCCAAATTGAAAAAAAAAAGAACCAAAACATTAAAATAGTTCAAATTCCCTTTTCTATGGAAAACATAAAAAAAAATTTTGAGAAACATGAGAACTTTGAATTAGAAGAAAAGGACGAACTTTGCTTGATCCACAATCTTAAATTTCCTGATGCATGGCTGGTTACATCTAAAACAGAGGTAATGTTATTAAATCCATATAGAGTGGAAGAAGCCCTGCTGTTTAAAAGACTTCTTGAGAATCATAAACTTCCCGCAGAACCACTGGAAAAACCAATTATATTAACAGAGAGGTATGGTAAAGTAAGATAATCTTTTAACTCTAAAGACATGAATCTGTACTAGATTAGAAATTGAAGGTAAAAAGCTGTAAGTGTTGCTCTGACTAGGTTTCTCAGTTGTTTAGAACATTGTTCTGATTCACCCAGGTTGTGGGTTTGATCCTCAGTCAGGGCACATAACAGCAATCAACTGACAAATGCATGGATGAGTAAAAGAGTAAAACTGATTTCTGTCTGTCTGTCTGTCTCCCTTTCTCTCAAATCAATACATAAAATTTTTTAAAAGTTGAATTCACTTAAAGAAACCTTTTAAAAACTTTATTTCTAATTTTCAGAGGAATTAATTTATTTTAAGTAATTAGAAAATATTCTATATAATTCTATAGTTCATAAATACAAAGTTCAGTTCTCCTCCTGTACATTAGTGACTTCCCTAGGATAATTTTGAAGTTAGGATGTCATAAATCTTCTTCATAGTGCGATCTTTTACATTTAAAAATATACCAAAATAGAATTAAACAACGAATACCTTTATCAACAATGTTCGAGATTTTGCCACATTTACTGTGTCTGCCCTTGTGTATGTGTGTGCTTATTTTCTTTCCTTTGCTAAAGTATTTAAGAACAATTCCTACCCATCTTTCAGTATACATCTCTCAAAAAATGTCTATTTTATTACCTAACTCAATGCCTTTGTCACAATTATGCAATAATAATTCCTTAGAATTGTTCCTTATTATCTCAAAATGTCTTTTCTGTAGCTTTTAAATTTTTAATTTGGAACTAAACAAAGTCAATCACTACATTTTGTAATGCTCACAATCTCTTTTAATACCACACCATCTTTTTTGTTGACTCTGACATTTGTTCATTGGAATGTCTTGTCTCAGTTTGTCTCTTTGCTTCCTTGTGATGGTAGTCAACTTGTTTTTTTTTACCTCTCCTGTATTTAAATGAAAGTTAGCTCAGGAGGACTGAATAGATTTAGGTTCTACTTTCTGTTAAGACTACTTTAATAGATGGTGCTTTGTGCTTTATATTTCATCACATCAAAAGGCACTAATCACTGGATTCAGCTGCTGATAGCCTGAGCCTCCACCTTAAAGTTTCCTATCAGCCTTGCTATTTAATGGTTTCATCCTTTATTATTATTGCCTGAACTAATTTTATTACAGATTATAACACAGGGAATTTCACTTTCATATCCTATATGCAGATATTATTTGTAAAAATGAATAACTGATAACATTAATATTCCCCTTTTCTGTACTCACTATGTCTTTTTTAGTCTGACACAGGTACAAGAGAATCATGAACAACAAAAGGAGATAAAAACCTGGAATTAAAAAGATAATTAGAATTTGTTCTCCAGGACACATCATTCAGACTTCTACAAATAAATAAATTATTTATAAAATATATTAAAACCTTCGTGTTAAAGATCTTGTCCCATGAAAGGGGAAAAAGGGAACCAAAACACAGAAAAACATTTGTTGAAGTTATCTCTATAATGAAGGCAACATTAATTATTAAAATCTAGCATCTTTTTTAGTATAAATTGGCTTAGGACACTGTTAAAGAATGAATCAGAAAAAGAATTAATGCAGCCTTAGGCTGTATTAAAACAGTCCAAATGGCTAATACTTTTCCCTTATTGCCTTAAAAAGAACTAGGGTGTATCTGGAATTTTCTGAAATGTGACCTCCCCATCACAGTTAATATTAAGTTTTTTTTTTGAACTGAGCTATAGACAGTAATTATGGATTCGGCTCAGTTTCTCCCTAGAATTCTGATAAGGATTATGTAGCTTATATCTGAAGAATATAATTTAGATATCTATATAGTACAAAGTAAGATCTCAATAATAATAACAATGGTTACTGTTTATTGAGCCTTATGGTAGGAACTTTACTAAGCCCTTTACACCTCTTATAAGGCGTAAAGATTTCATGATCTTTAAACCTTATGAGAGAGAGATACGGCCATTATCCATATTTTGTAGATGAGGAAACTGAAACACAGAACTGTTAAGTAACTTACCTAGGTTCACACAGCTATTGAATAGTTGGATTCAGTCATCCAACCTAGACGGTAACTGTAGAGGCTGTACCATTTGTTGCTACACTGTATCATCATCATCATCACCACTGAATCTCAGATTGATTTTCTGAATATTGGTTAGACCAGCGAGAACACACCTGATCTGTAGCCAAAGCTTTCCTCTCTATGACAATTCTCCCACAGCCCATGGCACCCTCTACCTTTGAAAGACGACAAGCAAGAACATCTGAAACATCTGTGCATTTATTTTTTCAAGGGTATAGGATTGTAATGAAGAAATAGCTAGCAACTTATAATCTTGTACTGGAACATAGAACAGTATCTTGTATACCTAAAACAGTGTCTATCACTTGGTAGACACTCAAATACTCATTGACTAAATGGGAAAATGGTAACCACTCACATGTCAACCCCAACAGACACTTTATTGTAAAAACATGTTTGAGCACTATGATCAAGCCTAAAACCAACATAAAAGGCTAATTTGTGCCCTAGATAATCTTTGGCTATCTCAGAATTTTGTTTAAAGCCTATACTACTCAGAACCATTTCATATGCCACCTTTGGCACACATGCTGTATCTGTAGTAGACTAAAGGAAGCTGTCCCAAGCTCTGAATTACTAAATTTATAAATTCCTGGGAGGAAAAGGTAATACGTTTACCTTTTTATTATTGAAGAAAACTTGACAGTGTATTATTGTATTTGTATAAAGGTATAAATGGCATTGTTTATAAATAAAGTGTTCATTTGTATTAGAGCACATTTTTTTACTTTACATCTCATTTGTAACATTCTAGAAGATAAAAACTTTCCCATACCAGTTCTTCCTCCTTATATAAATTATGTGTAATAGGTCTATAAAATATTAACAAAAATGTAAAAAATAAAGTTCCTTACATAGCTATTTATATCTTTGTAATAATAATTTTTAAAAGGACCTTGGATTAACTTTTTTCATAATTTTTTTATTTTCTTTTCATATTTAATTAGTTAAAGGGCCATTATTTCTTTTTCAGTCTTTTTAATGGATCTCATTATTTAGAGATTTTATATAAAATGACAGCAGATGACCAAAGATCTGGTGGATCAACTTACCTGTCTGATCCTCGTCTTACAGCAAATGGTTTCAAGATAAAATTGATACCAGGTATGATGATATGGTTTAATATTTCCTGACTTGGAAAAATAAATCATGTTTCAGGAGACACATTTGGATTTCATAATTTAGAGATGGTGTATTTTTGTCTTTCCAAAAGTATGTCAGCATTGCAAAAATAGTCATATTTCAAACATGTCACATCTGTCTGAAATAAGCAAGTTTAGCATCTCTTTCAGATTGTTGCCTTGCATTTTCACTTTCATAACAAATCAAGTAGCTTCATTGTAATTTTTGCCATCCTTTGTCACAATATTCACACTGCCTTTGTGTAGGTAAGTTATTTAATACTCCTTTGGATGATGAAGCGTACGTAAATATGCAGCTTACTGAAATGACCTAACAAAAATGGACATCTTTTTTTTTACAGTTTTTTAAATTTATTTTTAGAGAGAGGGGAAGTTAGGGAGAGAAACATCCATGTGAGAAAAACATCAATCAGTTGCCTCTCCTACATGCACCAACCAGGGATCAAACCCACAACCCAGGCTTGTGCCCTGACCAGAAATCTAATCTGCATCTTTTTCTTTGCAGGGACAGTGCTCAACCAACTGAGCCCAGTGTCCAACTGTGTCCAGTCAGGACACATCTTTCTTTTTTTAAAATCATGTAGTTGTTTGTCAATTAAATGTGTAACATCAGTACTCTTACTATTTGGAGAGTGGATGATTTGATTCCGTGGCTTTGCTAAAAAGACTGTGTAATAACACTGTGTTTGGTATGAAAATTCACTGGGTGGGGAGAAAAAAGAATCCTGGTTAGGAGACCTCAGTTTTCCTGGGTGGCTCTTTCTCTGCTCTTTCATAGTTTCCATTCTGCCTTCTGCCTTAGCTTTCTCCATTGGTATCAAAGGGTACAAAGGCACCATGAAGAGCGATACCACTCTTCCCTCTTCCCAGCCATTTCTAAACTTGTCATGACCAAAGTGTATAAAAACAAAGTTCAACCAAAAGATTTTTAAAGGAATGTCTTACTGAGACCAGAAAATAAAATAAGTTAAAAAAATAGTAATAATGTACAAAGCCATAAAATTTAGATATATACTAAAAATACTTTGGTATTCTAAACTTTAACTAATTTTACTTGACTTTTCCAGTTTTAAGGGTACCTACTCTAAACTTCTTACCTCTTGTCTCAATCTTGGATATTTAGATTTGGAATAAAGAGTGTCTAAATTCCAACTCTGCTATTTAAGAACTGTGATTATGGGAAAGTGAGTTAGCCTTAATGCTTCCTCAGCAATAACAACTAGTAATTATTTAATAATTATTATGTATAGAACACTATTCTTAATGTTAATGTATTAATTCATTAATCTTTCTAATAGCCCTAGAAAGCAGGCTGCATTGCCATCCCCATTTTATAGGTGGAAAAATCAAGGCACAGAAAGTTAAGTTTGCTTAAGGGGACACAGTTAATGGTAGGACCAGGATTTGAACCCACACAATCTGTCTTTAGAGCCTAGCTGTTAAGAAATGTGTTATATTGCTTCCCTATTAAAATTGAGATACTTATTTCATGAAGTAGTGGGCAGCTAGACAAAAAAATGCTTATATCAGTCAGCATAGTATGTAGCAATGATAGTTCTTCAAAAATGTTAGGTATTTAGATATTCTTCTTCCTGTCCTCCAGCACTTCTTTCTGATCTAAACTGACTTGTCATAATTTCTTTTAGTGCTCATAGAAAGTTTTCTTCTTTGGGACCCCTAGCATCTTTTAAATTTATTTGCAGTGTGAAACAAGGTGTGTGTGTTGTGTAGCAAGATATTTTTTTTCTATTTAACTCTTTGGTGTTGGTGGCTGGTGCCATTTTTTTCTTAAAATATGTCACCACGGTGATTTTTTAAAAGTTAGGATAACTACCCTATCTATACCAAGACCGTGTTTATTTTTGAGTAAGTATCAGACTGACAGATGCTTTCAGCTCTTAGTTTATAGAGGGTGTTTTTAAAGTCATATTGAATGCCAGTACTTTGCATGGTACCAAAGATGTAAAAATGAGTAAGACAGTCATCTGCAAACTTAATTGATTTGTTTGCATTTAACTGAGATTATCATCAGCATTATTTCTCTTGTCAACAACAGATCAAATTAAAAACATTCATGTTTTCTTTTATAATTTGATTGGCTTTTTTCCTTTATTAATTTTAATGCCATGTTTCTTAAAAGCCCCTTTCTCATTTAGTGAGAGTTTTGTTATATTGGACTTAACTTTGGGTCAACATTTTGCTAGTTTTCACAAAACATCTTTGGATACAGATAAAGGCATATGAAAGACAAGAAGAACACATCTGACTTTGAGGCAAAAGATTCTGACTATGACTCTAAAAACTTTGTTTATTAATGGACATAGCTTTTTGTTCTGCATCAATAAGAGTTCCATATTTTAGGAAATGAAAACTCATCAAACCACTTATTAAGTTGAAGTATTTTCCCTGAAAATTGGGAAGCATTTCACAGAATTTTTTTGAAACTTCTTGAAAGTTTATTGTTACATGATTCCAAATGTCTTTTAAGTTTTCCACATCTGAATTTTGCAAGACAGAGATTAAAATATTGCTGTTTCCTCATCTGTTGCCAGATACTTTTACCCATGTCCACAAGTAATTCTGTGAAATGTGTACAATTCTCCAGGGCAAATGTAGTCAGTTTTAGGCTTTTCAATCAAATCATATTATAAAAGATATAGAACCAGCAATAGTGGCAAGTTCTTGATTGGTATTTTATAAATTTCCATATCTATTTATATAGATATAGGTACATATGTAAAAAGATGTGAACTAGAATATTCTGCTACCTCCTCTTTGCCTATCAAAACCTTGTTTAAAGTCCCATTCAAGTTCCACTGCTTGCTTAAACTCTCATTTTGTCTCCATTCACTGAACTCTGTGTTTTATCACTTAATGATTGGTTATATATCTTCTAATACTAGTCTCCCAGTTGCATCCTGGGAAAAACATTAGGATGCCTGCACTGTTTAATATACTACTATTGCATCTACCATTGCATCAAGGAATGAGTCCATAACTGAAAATAGATTGGGGATAGGATCATTGATGCACCAGGATCTGAAATTCTTCAAGCTACATCGCTCCTCTTTTTTTTTTAATTCCTCCATTTATAGCTACAACTTACACCACTTTCCATTGGACTATCTCATTTTCTTAACTTCAAGGTAACATTGCATAGACTTCAATATTAAGAACACTATTACACATATATAGCCAAAAAAACCAAGTCTTCGCTATTTTCCAAAATCATAAGGCATTCTAACACCTAATTTGATGCTTTGGAATGTGTGCGATTATAAATATTTTACCTAATTATACATTCAATCATATAGCTAGTTTTTAGTTTTATTTTCATCATAATTTATGCAGGGTAGGTTAAATAATAGATAACATGTCAGTTGTAAACACTGTCCTAGTAAAATATTTTTAGTAAACATTAGTATTTCATTTCCTCAAATTACTGATATATTAATAAGTAACTCACTGTGGTGGTAATCATTTTACAATATATGTCTATCAAATCACCACGTTGTACATCTTAAACTCACAATGTTAGTTATATCTCAATAAAGCTGGAAAAAAGTTTCTGTATGGGTATTTTTACAATGATTTGTGAGTTAAAATAATCCATGTCTTTAAATTAGATGTTAAACCAGTAGGATGGAATTTGAACAACAACAGTTGTTAAAACACTTAGAGCAGTTTTATTTTAATAAATATCATGGGACTCCATTTTCTCGCCAAAGAAAGAAATCTTCCAAACCAATGTAGGGAACAGAACAGCAGTCACTGAGATTCAGTGATATAAAGCTCATGTGGTATCTATCTATGAACACTTATGACTTAATGTGAATATGAAATCCTATGGGGAATTATTATTTGTCCTCCAAAAAAGAAACTAAACTTTATCTTGACTATCTTATATTCTAATGAAGGTTCACTAAATAAAACAGTGGTTTTGTTTTTAATAGGTATTTTCTGGAATGTAACTTAAACACAACTAAACTAATGATATATATGGGGTTTTTTTCTTTTAGGAGTTTCCATTGCTGAAAATTACTTGGAAATAGAAGGAATGGCTAACTGTCTTCCATTCTATGGAGTGATGGATTTAAAAGAAATTCTTAATGCTGTATTCAACAGAAATGCAAAAGAAGTTTTTGAATGTAGACCTCGCAAAGTGATAAGTTATTTAGAGGTATGCATTATTCCATTATGTAGGTTGGTTTAGGTTTTGAGATACTTACCTGTTCCTTAATAAAATAATAAGTGGTTTCAAAATAGTAAATTTCCTAAAAGGTTTATTATTGTTTACAAGAAGCAACTACTATTAAAAAAAGAAAACTCCTTTAAGACTGACTGGTTGTGGTAAACTCTATCATGGATCCTTACTGTAATATCATCCCTTGAGTACATACTGAGGAAAAAGCCTTATACATGAGACATTTTGTAGTGAAGTTCTTTTTGTTGTCTGTTTTTTTATTTTGGAAGGGATTAGAAATTGCTCCACCTTTATACCAGATACTTGTTTAAAAAGAACTGTAATGAGATTTTAAGCCATGATCTTTTCAAGAGCAAAGGAGAAGAGGGAAAATGAAAGATGTAGATCACAGGTGGCAAACACAAGGCCCATGGGCTGAATCCAGCCCTCCACTTTGTTTTATCCAACCCGGCACCTTGTTTCAACCTGGTGGCAACGCTGAGCTCTCACTTAACTATTAGGAGTAGTTACATTTATACAGTCATAAAATTACATTCAGCCCTTTGAAGGCAACCGCAAGGCTGAGGTGGCCCCCAGTAAGAATGAGTTTGACACCCCTGATGTAGATTATTAAATAAATGGAAATTTTAGTTTTCTAGCAGTGTCTACCATAAATGAGGAATGTAGCAGTCGATTAAAAAAAATAAATTCAAAGGTAATAGAGGATTATAAACTTTTAAATCTCCAAGTATAAGATAGTGGTGGGAAAACAATAGTAATTGCCTCCATATTTGAGATTTTATCCCTCAATGTATTATTTTTAAAATAACCTGATCTTTAATAAAATTTGTTTTCTCCCTTTTGAAAAATGAGCTGTTTTATTTTAGACTACAATCATCATCTGCCCATTGCATTCTGAGGGTCAGACCTCCTCAACAAGAAGTCCACTTTTTTCCAATTCTGAAGATTGTAATAGTAGCATTTTGTGAGTCCTTCAAAAAGTTTTGTCTTATGGAACTTCCCAGCTTATTTGAGGCAGTTCAACGTAGCTAGTTTCTAGAGTTGGAGAAGGAAATGTTTGTTTTGTAAGAGAGTTAATACTAATTTAAATAAAGGTTGAAAGAGTTGTAGTTAGTGGTTTGTGTTACTGAAGAACCCTTTAAGAAGAAGTAAGTTTTCAGAAATAACAGGAAAAAGGTGTTGGGATTAGATAAAAATATTTTTGCTAATATTATACCTCTCATTATGTTAAGGTAATAGTAGATATAATTCTTAAAGAGGATATTCTAGGAAAATGAGAGTTTCTATCAGAATCATAGGAATGCTTCATTTAAGATCAAGTCATACTAGATGAAACTGAGAAAGATAAAAGACTAAAAAGAGAACTAAGAGAGGGGTGGATATAAAACGTCAAGGGAAGAAAGAAATTTAAATAAAGTAGTGTCACATTTTTTACAGTGTAGTAGTTGCTAGAAGACCATAGGGGTGACCGCTAAGTGGCAGTAATAACTTTGAAGACACACATAATGGAAAAATAGTAGAGATGAAAGACATTTATTTGCCATTGGTCAAGGAGTGGGGTAGTGGTAAAAAAGTGATATGATGGTGCAGCAAGTCATATGATAGTGAAAGGAAGAAAAGAGGTACTAGCATGTTTGTATTGAATTTGGTAGAAAAGATTGACTATAAAAGATTGGAGAGCAGATGTTCCAAAGAGGCAAGAAGGAAGATGGAATATAAGTTTTAGAAAGAAGAAATTGTTCTTCGAATCAAAGGGCAAATAGGGGAGGGAAAGTGAATGTAAAAATATTTTGAGGTAAACTTGACAGAAGTCATGCATGATTCATGTGCTAAAGGACTAGGAGAATTATCTACTGAGAGTGAAGGGGCTGCAGAGACATCGGGGATTTGGGTGTAGTAGAAAAGATTTGAAAATAAGAGCTGTTGGCACTCTGAGAGAAGTTGATTAGAGAAGAATAAGATTTTCAGGTGCTCCTAAAAGCTAACATTGAGGGCTCCTAAGAGCTAACACTGCTGTTGGATCCAGCCAGGAGTTTTGTCATTCCCCTACAGTGTTTGGTAGATTTACCCAGAGGTTGGGCATAGCAACATGACTGGTGGAAGAACGAAAGGGCACGTGAAGAAATTATAACACATTATATATACAAGGAACTATTTCAGTTGTGAGAAGGATATAAAGGTTTTAGTAGGAGTCTAAAAGGAATGCAGGAAGCTGGAGATAGTATCCTTTATTTCCTACTCATTATTCATATCTTAAGTAGGGAAAGATGACAGAAGGGTGCTAGTGGGCCAGGAGAGTAAGGAGGGATTGTGGACATTAAAGATCAGATTGAAGAAAGAGAATAGGTTAGTTGGAATCAAAGAGTAGGAAGGTGAGGAATTTAATAGGAGAGGATGTATGGTAGAGAGAATGTTAGAATTCAAGATCTTTGAAGCCCAAAAAATTTTTAAAAATAAGTCTTAAAAGAAGCCAGCTTTACTAATACTATTTTTACCCTCAAACTACTTTCATCTCAGAAAAGAACACTACCATACCAAAAGTGGAGACAATGATCCATGATTCTGCATCCCTCATAACCAGTTTATCAGCAAGTCTTGACTACCTCCAACTCACGTCAGGAGTCTTTATACCTCCCTTCATCTCCACCACTATCATGCTAGTCAAAAACACTAGGACTACAGTGACTGTCTCAAACCATGCTTAATACAGCAGCCAGGTGTAAACTGTAAAGTCAGTCAGACTCTTGCTTTAAAATCCCCTGGTTACTACCCTGTGCGTTCACATTAAAACCCAGATTGTTTACTTGCTCTTAAAGGGTGATCTGCTTCCTGCTTCACTACCTTTCTTGTCCCGTTCTTCCCTTTAGTAATAACTAGGCTGCACTTACACTGATCATTTGATTCTTTCTGTTCCCTCTACCTAAATGCTTTTCTTGACCCATGATCTTTGCATCCTGGTTCCTTGTTTAAATTAAAGCTTAAATGTCACCTCCAGGAACCTTTTCCTAATCACACAATTACTTTCCATCATGTTGCTCAGTTTGATTTTATACATATTACTCACTGAAATTTTCTTTGTCTTTTGGTGTTTTCTGTTTCTTTGAACTAAAATGTAAATTTCACTAGAGCAAGATCTCGTTTGTCTTGTTCTCTGCTGTATTCTAGAACCTACAACAGTCTCCAACGATCACATAACTCATGCTTAATAAATATTGAGTGAATGAATAATAAAAAGAATATAATCAATTTTCTGTCTTCTTGCCAGGAATAACATATTTCTTCTTCAGGGTATATCATGGTAAAATGTATGGTTTTCTCTTCATAGGGAGAAGCAGTACGCCTATCTAGACAGTTACCCATGTACTTATCAAAGGAGGACATCCAAGACATCATCTGCAGAATGAAGCACCAATTTGGAAATGAAATTAGAGGGTGTGTTCATGGTCACCCATTTTTTCATCATTTAACCCATCTTCCAGAAGATACATGATTAAACATGTTTGAGAAAATTGCTGTTGAAATTGATTTGGTTATAAATACGAATTAGTTTTTAAACCATGTTTGTACTGTATTAAATGGTTATTTTATAAGTGAGGGTTCACTGGCTTGTATGTATATTGAAAAAAATGTTTTAAACTGAAATAAAAACTAACATAGACTCTTCATTTTATTTTGAAGACCCAGCCTTTATTATAATTGGTTGTAAACACCAAAATGGAAAATACCTAGTATTTTTGGGTGGTTGATGTGCTAGGTGTTCTAGGTTGATGTTCTGGACTGAATTATGCACTCAAAATTCATGTCGAAGCCCTAATCCCCAATGTGATGGTATTTGAAGATGGTAAAAATAATGACCTTTGGTATGACCTTTGGAGGTCATTAGTTTTAGGTGAAGTCATAAGGGTGGGGCCCTAATGGTGGCATTCGTGCCCTTATAGGAAGAGCCACCAGAGAGTTGGCTTGCTCTTCTTTTCTCCCTCTGCCCCATGTGAGGATAGGGAGAGAAGATGGCCTTGAGGAGCCAACCTTGATCATGGATTTTTAGCCTCTAGAACTCTGAAAAATATATGTAGTTTAAGTACTAGTCTAGTATTTTTTATGGCAGTATGAGCTACCGGGTCAGTCTCGTGCAGGTAGAAATCATACAGACTCAGCTGACATCTGACAGAAGTTACCAATCCTTGTTCAGAGTAGGATGGTGAGACAGGAAGTGGGAGAAAGTAAGAAAACGAAGACAGGAAAAAACATAACTTCGAGAATTCTGCCATTTACCTCTATTTGGGGGGTGGTATCAGTTTAGGAGTTGCTGTCTCATATGGAAATTATTGGGCTTTGAGGTTAAAATTCATCAGAGAGCTTGGGAAGATCTACATGTTTAACGAAGTTTAGATTAAGATGATTCATCATGTGTGTCCTTTGAAAAACCATGTCCCACAGTACATCAAGACACAAAAAATAGTGAAACATTTTAATAAATGTATTTGTTGTATAAAGTAATATATACTGGATACAGTGTCCACACTCACACTACCTTCCATATTTCTCAAGGAGAATTTTTTAATTCTTAAGATCCTTATAGGGGGTGCAAATTGTGATACCTGGAAGTTCTGCCTGTAGCCAGGCTTTTCTTCTATGAATATTGCCCTTTTTTCCATAACCTAAATACTATCTCTTCCTCACTCACGCCTTTAAAAATTGGAGGCCCTTCTCAGACCTTTCTGAGATTAATCCTTTTTTAACTTACTGGGTAAATTGAGGAAAGAGAAGCTCACAGATACAGAGGATGACAAAATTTGCGTCATTTGTATCAACCCTAAGCAAAATTTTGTAGTCATTTTCCAGCTGATATTTTTGCTGTTTGGTAAGAGATCCTAAAATGGCCTCTTAAATGAATAAACATGTTCCTTTTTCTTTCCAGTTCTGGATTCTGCCAAATCAAGTCAGTAGTAATGACAGGTATTTACCATCTATTTGCTGGTTACACTGCACTTGTATGATCTGATTTGATCTTCACAACAGGATTGTAGGTACTATTGAGACATCCCACAACTCACGTTCTTTACCTTTATGCCGACTGCAATGAAGTATAGATCCTAAGGAGTCATTATGGACAAGGTAAGTATTTGGGGAAAAATACAAAAAGTATAAAACACTCCCTGACGCTATTTAGGAAGGCTAGATCAACTTGAGGCCGCTGGGGATTTTTTTTCTAACAGGAGTCCGGGGTACCATTAGATGGGTGAGATCAGGACCGGTTCAGTCAATGCCCCGCCTCCTGGTTCCCAAGGTGATGAAGGCTAAAGCCCTGCCCCCATGAGCCACCCTCCAGGCCCTCCCTATCTCCCACAAGCCCTTGCAGTATCCCCTGCACTGTGGGACTAAATGAGTGCGCAGTAGGGAAGATGAAACCCTGTGTCCCAGGGTTGAGGTAGTGGGTGCTTTAGGCTGGAGAGATGGCTCTGGGAAATAAAGGTGAGGCAGGAATACATGGAGGAGAAAGGTGACCACACCACAACTGCCAATTTTGCTCATTAGGTTGGGGCTTGGCCGGGGAGAGGGAAGACTTAAGGTGTGAATACACTGAAGTGCTCTTAAGACCCAAGGGCTTTGCTTGGCATCGTAGCCCAGGCTATGGGACAGTGGTGACGCCAGCCATGCGGAGGTGAGGCCTGTAGGCAGGCCCCTTTTGCCTGGACCTTTTGCATTGAGAGTACCCATATACGGTCCAGCGATGCCTATGATGTTTTAGATATTGAACATACTGAAAAATGATGGGTCCAAATTCAGATGGACAGGTTTTTGTGATTTCTATTGGCTATTTGAGTCTCTGTGATCTTATCCAGATTTTGTGGCTGAAATAGCAGGAATTGTAATCTATCCCACCACAGTCTACATTTCTTACCTAAAAATAGGAGTATGACCTATTTATTGGGCACCCAAAGTTGCTAAGTAATTTAAAATTCCAGTAATTGATTAAAGTATTTAAGTGAACTAGACTTGTGCTTGGGATTGACACATTCTAGATTGAGTCAGACCAACCAGTGTTCATGGATTCATCATTGATAAAGAGAATCTGAGGTGACCTAATCCAACCATTTTACAGACAAAAAAGTAGAACCTGGAATTACTAAATGATTTGCCCACAGCTGGTTAGTACTCTACTAGTTCCACTTTAAATTGTGATATTACCATGAACTAAAAGGAAGGTAAGTACTGAAAGAAAAATGGGCCTGCAAAGCCAAATTTTAAAATGTTGAGATTGTGAACTACTTTCCTATATAAGCATGAGTAATCTTTCGATTACCTTTTTCTAGATCTTTGGGTTGATCTAACCTAAACTTTAAATTTTTCATCTTCAAAACCATTGTTTGAAGAAATACACAGTTGGCCTCTCACCACTGCTGTCTTGACATTGCTTTCTCTGCTTACCTATTTTTATCACACTTTTTATTCCTCCTCACACCACTGCAAATTAATGTAAAGATCCCTTTAGTTTTTGAAGTCCTGCCCCAGTGGTTATAAAATTTGAGGCACACTTGGAGAACCATTGTCTTATTGTATGTCAAAGTTTCCCTGACAATCTCAAGTCCAATTCTTTCAGCTCATATTTTTTCTTATTACTAAAATCTGTTATCAGTAAACAAACAAAAAACCCCTGAAACTTAGAAGCGCTCACCCTGATTGCGCTTCTAGACATTTGTTTCTTCATCTCTGAAATGAAGATGTTGAATTTGACCCCCAGGTACATAATCATTTCTAAGATTCTGTAATTTTGTTTCTTCCTGTTCTCTTTTGAATATTTATTAGCCGGAATGATATTACCTCTTTTCATTAATCACCACTACATTACTATTGACCATATTTAAATGCCTCTGACTAGCTCACTTTTTCCATAAAATCTTTTAAACAAATCAAGGAAAAAGTCAGTATCTTCTACCCTACTCAAATTGAACTTGAAATCACTATAACAAATTCCATCTCCAGTTTAGTTGTGCAGGTATATTTATTCCTTTGTTTATTCAATGACATTTATTGAATGTCACACTTAGTGCTGAACACAGTATAGAGAGAAGGCATCCCTTTTCCTCTAGAGGAGAGAAACTTGCAGTGGAACATAAGTATTATATAGATATGTAGTATATACTGGAGAAACAGAGGGGTACCCACTCCCACCTTGGAGAAACCTAGGGAAGAAACTAGAAGAAAGAAAGGAAGGGTCTTACAGGTAGAGAGGACAGCATGTGGCAGTGCACTGGTGAGTGCAAGGAATTCTATCAGTACATCACTAGATCTTGAGTAAACGAAGATTGGATTAGAATGATAGGCAGTACCTTGATCATAAAGGTTTTCATAAACCTCTAAGGATTTAGGAAATACTCTCCTAAGGAACATAGAAACCATTAAAATTTTTAAGCAGGAAAGGACACAATAAGTTCAGAATACTTTAGCCAAGTGAGTAGTCTACTTGAGAATACAGACATGAGTGATCCAAACAGAGAGAAAGGCTCTGTGGTAACAAACAAAGTCCACCTGACATTGAGGTCCTCATAGCCTTGCATGAGTTTTCACTTTAAAGTCTCTGGGATGAGACCATATAGAATTAAAGTGGAAATAATATCTCTCCCCATTTTGCTAATTCATGGCAGTAATAGATTACTGGAAGAATGGAGGGGCATTTGCCTTTCCTTTGATTTCAGCCAGTCCTGAGTTCCTTACAGACTAGAAAAATCCATATCTTTTAAAAAAATGATTAAATCTGGTGTTTAAATTTTAACCTAGACTTGTATCTGGGGCCATTTGGAAACCAACCTACAGTTTCTAGTTGTTCTTTAAATGAAATAGAGGGTCCAACAGAAGTAAGGCCTGTGTGAGTGTGGTTGGTAGGGTAATAATATGGGTGTAATAGTTTATAGTTTTAATTTGAACATTTTGCCTAAAATGTCATATGGTGTGCTTGAGTGTGATATTGTTGTTACAGAATTACATGCTTATGATTTTGTAATAAGAGATTTTGTAATTAAAAAGGGCGTTATTTGTGACACACCCTGTATATTTATTTATAAAGGACTTACATATTCAAATATGGTTTTCCAGGTAGCATTTAGGTTCAGATGCTTAATAAGACAAGCTAATGGTTGAAAGATTTAGAATTACCTTCAATGTTGAACTTACTTTATTTTTAAGAACTTTCTCATAGGCATTTTAATTATGTTCTATAATTTAGATCATAGAAATGAATGACAAGAAGAAACAGGCAAGAAATTATGAATGGATTGAACATATTTTTGGAAGAAAATGGTATGTTTTCTAAAGCTAATTTACTATTATTTTATTTTAAAGGACAGTTTTATTTTTAAATTTGCTTTCATCTTATCTAAAGACTGATAAATTACAGCAAATTAACTTGCAAGACAGTGATGCTATTCTGCCCAAAGATACAGGAGCTCCCCAACTTATGATGGTTCGACTTATGTTTTTTCCAGTTTAGGATGGTGCAAAAGCAGTACAAATTCAGGAGAAACTATACTTCCAAATTTTGAATGTTGATGTTTTCCTGAGCTAGTGCTACGTGGTATGCTGCATGATACTCTGTCATGATGTTGGGCGGCAGCAGCAATGCACAGCCCCTACTCAGGCAAAGATCATGAGGGTACACAGCTGATACTTTACAGTGTACTGTGTTGCCACCATTTTTGGGAAAATGTGTTGTGCACATTTAAGGTAGACAAGGCTAAGCTGTGATATTCGGTAGGTTAGGTATATTAAATGCATTTTTGACTTAGGAATCCTATTTTCACCTTATGATAGGTTTATCGGAATGTAACAACACTGAAAGTGGAGGAACATCTGTGTATTGGTAATCACTAATAATAACAGCAAAAAGAAATTCTGTGTGTCTTTACATGTAATTAGCTAAATGTAATATAAGAGACTTATTATCTATTTGAAAGTGTGCAGTGTTTTTGGTCTTTTCTCCTTATTTCTCTAGTGATATAAAAATCTGTTATAGACCCTAAATTTCCCCACATACATAGTGATGATCCTTAATGTTCCAGATACAAACAAGATTTCTCCTCCACACATGCATTTTCCAACTTCTCAAAGATTTTATAGGAGCAATCAAGTTTTAGCTATTTTCACACGTAAAACCAGAATAAAAGCCAAAAGCGGGTAGGATCAAGGATGGGAGGTGGGGAAGTGTCGGATGAGGGGAGTGGTGGTGGGGGAAATGGAGACAACTGTACTTGAACAATAAAAAAAAAAAAATAAATAAATAAATAAATAAATAAATAAATAAATAAATAAATAAATAAATATTTTTTAAAAACAACCCAAAATAAAACGTGCAATTCTTCTGTGCTCCCAAGGTTGGAAGAAGAGTACTTCATGTTTTCTCGGGTTCTTCAGATGACAACTTTAAGGATATTCTGTGCATACCAGTATATGATATGGCCTAAGTCAGCACTTCTCAAACTTTAATAAGCGTATGAATCTCCTGGTCATCTGGTAAAAATATATGTCTAATTCAATAGGTCTGGGATAACATCCGATATTTTGTGTTTCTAACAAGTTCTCAGGTGATGCTTATGCTACTGGTTTAGGAAGAACGTTTAGGTTAACAAGAGCACACATAACACTTTGGTTAAATGAGATATAATACAGATACATTTTTAACCTAAACATATTCTAAAAATTAAATAATCAGAATATGAGTCTGATTGTGGTTCTTCTCCCTTTCCTTTGGGAAAAAAGATTTAGGTTTTCTTATGGGTTTTCTCATTTTTTTAAAAGAAATTTGTTTTATATAGCCTCAAAAATGTTATTGAGGTAGCTCGCTCCACAATGGCCACCATCAGTTGTTACCTTATACACACACATTTCTTCATTAAGAGGTGGAGTCTTTTCCTTCACTCTCTTGAATCTGGGCTAGTTTATGATTACTTTGATTATTAGATTATAACAGAAGGGATTCTTCATGTCTTCCAAGGCAAAGTCATAGAAGCTTTGCAGCTTTTCTATCTTGAAATGGTTTCTCTGGGTAAGTCAATTACCTCATAAGAAGTCAATTTACCCAAAGTCTGCCATTCTGTAGGAAAGTACAAAATAGCTAGGTGAAGAGGCCATGTGGAGAAAGAGATGTTTGGTTGGTTCCCAGTTATTTAGCCATACCAGCCCAGGTGCCAGATATTGAGTGTAGACTTTGTAGAGTCCTTATACTTCTGTCCCTGTACTTTCTCTTGCATTCCACATGGGCCTAAATATATCCAGATAATCTGTTCTTTATTTTCTCTTTCCCAGCCACCAATTATACCTCCTTCCTTAATTTAATTAATCTTGGCTAACCGTTAAAGTAAAAGGAATTAGATTGAAAGGGATTTATATCATTGTTAATGATATAAATATGCATTCTGTCACAGGGAATGCATTCTAAAAGGGGGAAAACTATATGTGAATGACTGGGATATTTGGATTTTAAAGGATTTAAGGAATCAGTTTGCATTGACTTAATCTGTAATTGAATTTCTGACAATTTAGGGATATATATTTTAGGGAAAAATATGTACTCATATAAATGTTAAGACTGATTCTTATATTACATTTTTCTTTTTCTCAAAGGAGGAAGAAACAGAAGGTATAAGTAAAGATAGTAGTTAAAAAAGAAGGATATATCAGTGAAGTATACAAATGTCTTTTAAACTTAAAACTTTTATTCAAATTTAAGTAACATATTGTCTATATGTAAGAATCAAGATGTACATTTGCCCTGATGGGTATGGCTCAGTGGGTTGGGCATCATCCCACAAAGTGACAGATCACTGGTTCTGTACCCAGTCAGGGCATGTGTCTGGGTTGTAGGTTTGGTCCCCCACTGGGGCACGTGCAAGAGGCAACCAATCAATGTTTCTCACATTAGTGGTTCTCTACCTGTCTTTTTCCTTCCCTTTGCCTCTCTCTAATAATAAATAAATAAAATCTTTAAAAAAAAGAATCAATATTACAGTAATGTAAGATTGTGGGCCCTGGAGTTAGATTCAGTATTGAATTCTAGCTCTATCCATTATTAGCCATTACCATACATTATTTAAATTTCATGTACTTTCTCTGTGTTGTCTGTAAATAATATTTACTTTCCCAGGTTTGGAAAGACTAAGTGAGAGGAAATGTAAAGCAACTAGTACAGTGCCTAGAACATAGGTGGCAAACCCAAGGCCGATGGACCGAATCCGGCCCTCCACCGTGTTTTATCCCGTTCAACACCTTGTTTCTACCCAGCAGCAGCGCTGAGTTCTCACTTAACTGTTAAGCAGTAGTTACATTTATACAGTCCTAATACTACATTCAGCTCTTTGAAGGCAACATCAAGGCTGATGTGGCCCCCAGTGAAAATGAATTTGACACCCCTGGAGTACACAGTGATACTTAACAAATATGAGTTCATGTCTTTTATATCTTTTCACCTTTTGCTTAAGGGAATTGTATGGTTAAAAAATAAAGCATTTTAAAAATGCTTAGTTTGTGAGTGCAGCTAAGTATAACAAATATACTGTATATCATTTTGGTAAATTACTCTTTATGACAGTATATTAAGGATCAGATGCCATCTTAATGATTAGATAATGACAGGAATTTGATAGCACAAATTTACAGTTAGCTTTCTTTTTAAGTATATTTTATTGATTTTGCTATTACATTTGTCCCAATTTCTTTTCTCCCCTTTATCCTCCCCTACCCTGCATTCCCCCGTCCTCCAGCGCTCCCCCACCCTTAGTTTATGTCCATGGGTTGTACCTATAAGTTCTTTGGCTTCTACATTTCCTGTACTGTTCTTAACCTCCCTTGTCTATTTATGCCTACCAATTATGCTTCTTATTCCCTGTACCTTTTCCTCTATTCTCCTCCTCCCTCTCCTCTTTGTTAACCCTCCATGTGATCTCCATTTCTGTGATTCTGTTCCTGTTCTAATTGCTTAGTTTTTGTTTTTGTTTTTAGGTTTGGTTGTTGGTAATTTTGACTTTGTTGTCATTTTGCTCTTCATAGCTTTGATCTTCTTTTTCTTAGATAAGTCTCTTTAACTTTTAACATTTCATATAATAAGGGCTTGGTGATGATGAACTCCTTGAACTTGACCTTGTCTGGGAAGCCCTTTATCTGCCCTTCCATTCTAAGTGATAGCTTTGTTAGATAGAGCAATATTGTATGTAGGTCCTTGCCTTCCATGACTGTGAATACTTCTTTCCAGCCTCTTCTTGTCTGTAAGGTTTCTTTTGGGAAATCAGCTGAGAGTCCCTCTGGGAACTCCTTTGTAGGTAACTATCTCCTTTGCTCTTGCTGCTTTTAAGATTCTCTCCATATCTTTCATCTTGGGTAAGTTAATTATGATGTGCCTTGGTATGTGCTTTCTTGGGTCCAACTTTTTTGGGACTCTCCGAGCTTCCTGAACCTCTTGGAAGTCTATTTCCTTTGACAGATTGGAGAAGTTCTCCTTCATTATGTTTTCAAATAAGCTTTCAATATCTTGCTGTTCCTCTTCTCCTTCTGGCATGGCACCCTGTGATTCAGATGTTGTAATGCGTAAAGTCCCGGAGGTTCCTAAGCCTCTCCTCAATTTTTTTAATTCTTGTTTCTTCATTCTGTTCTGGTTGAATATTGGTTTGGTTTAACTATTGATCTGAGTCCCAGTTTCTTTCCCTTCACTGTTGGTTCCCTGTACATTTTCCTTTATTTCACTTTGCATAGCCTTCACTTTTTCCTCTATTTGCAACCACACTCAGCCATTTCTATGAGCATCTCTGATTACCAGTGTTTTGAACTGTGCATATGATAGATTCACTATCTCTTCATGACTTAGTTGTATTTTTATGGAGCTTTGATGTGTTCTTTTATTTGGGCCATGTTTCTTTGTCTCATGCACCTGTTACTTAGGAAGGAGTGGAGTCTTAAGTATTCACTAGGTTGGGGCAACCCTTATCACTGCATTGTGGTTCTGTATGTGGGGGAGGGAAACAGTGCTGCTTGCTCAGCTCTCAGTGGGCTTTCAGTCACTTTCTCTGCTACCCACAAGCAAATTGGGTCCTTCTGGTGCTGATTCTCAGGTGGGTGGTTTTGTGTGTATTCTAGGACCCTGTAGATCTCTCCAGTGAACTCTCCTGTGAGGCTGGGAGTTTCTCCTGCTACTTCAACCCCCACAGTTTTTTCAGTCAGAGGTTTTGAGGCTTTATTTCCCCACACTGGAACCCTTGGTTACATGGTCTGTCTCACTCCCCAGTTGTTTCTCCCAGTTTATTCTCATGTAAATGTGGGACTGCCTACTCTGCCAGCTGCCACCTTGTTGCAAGTTCTCTCCACCCTGCTGCCCAACTCCACCCCTCCTACCAGTCTGGATGAATGTTTCTTCTTTAACTCCTTGGTTGTCAGAATTCTGTACAGTTCAATTTTCTGGCAATTCTGATTATTTTTTGTTTTTAAATTTGTTGGCCTTTTTATGGTTGTGCGAGGAGGCAAAGTGTATGTACCTATGCCTCCATCTTTGCCACAAGTCCCATATTTTCTTTAGATCCAAACATCTAAAGTGTGGTCCATGGCCCAGCAATTTTAGCATAGCCTGGAAACTTACTAGAAATGCAGAATTTCAGCACTTTCCTATCCCCAATCCTATTGTATTTGAATCTGCATTTTAATAAAATTCTTAGGATACTTAAAACTTTCCTATAAATATTTTTACAGAAACATATATGAAGTCTGTCTAGAAGATACCCAGCTATGTAATATGAAAAATAGAGACATTTACTGATGAAGACACAAGATACAAGAAACATTGTAAATAGGACAATGACAACTCAGTCCCCTTCAAAGTACGCAGCTTGGGATATCACGCAGTTCCCCAGTCGCCATCTGCTGCCCCATCATATGAGATTCCTGAATCTCATCAACAGTCCAAAATCTCTTCCCTTTCGAAGGTAATTTTAGTTTTGGGAGAAGCCAGAAGTTGCAGGGCACCAAACCTGGGCTGCAGTGGGGCTGAGTCACCTGGCTGATATGATGTTTTGCAAAAGAACTCTGCATGATATGTGATGCATGAGTGGACCCATTATCTTGTGAAGCTGGCAATCACCAGTTGCCCATAGCATTGTGCATGAAAGCCTTCTCAGTCATCCAAGTAGTTTCCATGGGGGAATGTCCAAACCTAATGCAAAATTTGATGCAGATGCATTGATCTACTCACTTAGTTTTTTTATTTCACTTATTTAATTTTATTTACTTATTATTTAATATTTGTTTAATCTTTATGGTATTTTTTCCATTACTGTTTAGTCTCCTTATAGCCCTCTCCCCCCAGCAGTCACTACACTGTTGTCCATGTCCATGAGTCCTTTTTTCGTTTTGCTCAATCTCTCCATCCCCTCACATACCCCACACTTGCTGACATCCTGCTCTCCGAGTCTGGCCTCATTTCCTTGTTAGTTCAGTTTGTTCATTAGATTCCACATATGAGTGAAATCATATGGTATTTGCCTCTGACTGGCTTATATCACTTAGCATAATAATGTTCTCCAGGTCCATCCATACTGTGGCAAATTGTAAAATTTTCTTTTTATGGCTGAGTAGTATTCCATCTTGTAAAGTACTCATAGTTGTTTAATTCACTCATCTACTGATGGACACGCAGGCTGCTTCCATATCTTGGCAATTGTAAATAATGCTCCAATGAACATAGGAGTGCTTATGTTCTTTTGATTTAGTATTTTGGGTTCCTTTAAGTATATTCCCAGAAGTGGGATCACTGGTTCAAAAGGGAAATCCATACTTAATTCTCTGAGGTATCTCCATACTGCTTTTCACAGTGGCTGCCCCAGTCTGCATTCCCACCAATAGGGCAAAAGGGTTTCCCTTTCTCCACATCTTTACCAGCACTTGTTTGTTGATTTATTGGTGATAGCCATTCTGACAGATGTGAGGTAGTACCTCATTGTGGTTTTAATTTGCATTTCTCCGATGATTAGTGGTGTTGAGCATCCTTTCATATTTCTTTTGGCCATCTGTATGCCCTCCTTGGAGAAGTGTCTGTTCACACCCTGTGCCCATTTTTTAATTGGGTTGTTTGGTTTTTTGGTGTTGAGTTTTGTAAGTTCTTTATAAATTTTGGATATTAACCCCTTATCAGATGTATTGGCAAATATACTCTCCCATTCTGTGTGTTGTCTTTTTATTTTGTTGATGATTACCTTTGGTGTGCAAAAAGTTTTTAGTTTGATATAGTCTCATTTGTTTATTTTTTCTTTTGTTTCCTGTGCCTGGGGAGATATGTCCAATAAAATATTGCTATAAGCAATGTCTGAGATTCTGCCACCTGTTTCTTCTACAACTTTCATGGTTTCAGGTCTAACATTCAGTCTTTGATCCATTTTGAATTTATTCTTGTGCATTGTGTAAGAAGATGGTCTAGTTTTATTTTCCTGCACATATCTGCCTATTTTCCCAACACCATTTATTGAGTAAACTATCTTTAGCCCATTGTTTGTGCTTGCTTCCTCTGTTGGAAGGAAGCAATTTTAATTGACTATGAAGGTGTGGGTTTATTTTTGGTTCTCTGTTACATTCCTCTGATTAATGTATCTGTTTTTATGCCAGTACTATGCTGTTTTGATTACTATGGCTTTATAGTATAGTTTGATATTAGGTAGTGTGATTTCTCCGACTTTGTTCTTCTTTCTCAGGATTGCTGTTGGTATGTGAGGCCTTTTGTGATTCCATATAAATGTTTCAAATACTTGTTCTAGTTCTGTGAAATATGTCATTGAAATCTTGACAGGAATTTTGTTGAATCTGTAGACTACTTTGGGTAGCATGAACATTTTAATCATGTTGATTCTTCCTATCCATGAACACATTATATACTTCCACTTACTTGTATCTTCTTCAGTATCTTTCTTCAGTATCTTATAATTTTCCAAATACAGGTCTTTTACATCCTTGGTTAGGTTTATTCCTGGGTATTTTTTTTTTGAAGTAACTGTGAATAGGATTGTTTTCTTAATTTCCATTTCTGTTAGTTCATTATTGGCATATAAAAAATGCAACTGATTTCTGGATATTAATTTTGTATCCTACTACTTTCCTGCATTCATTTATTAGTTCTAGTAGTTTCAGATGATAATTAATTGTTTTTTGACTTCCTCTCTATTCTGGTGCTTCATTTTTCTAATTTTTTTTTTCTTTTTGCTGCTCTGCCTGGGTGTTTTTTTCTACTTTGTCTTCCAAATCACTGATTTGATCCTTTGCTTCATCTAACCTTCCAGTGTATTATTTATTTCAGTATTTTTTTTTCTGACTGGCCCTTTTTATGGTTTCTATGTCTTTTTTCATGCTTTCTGTATTTTTATAATCATTATCTATCTAATAAATTGCTTACTTCCATTTAACCTAGCTCTTCTGCTTAATTCTCTTGTTCTTTCATTTGGTGTCTGTTTCTTTGTCTTCCCATTTCGACTACTACTTTGTATTTTCTACCTTAGTTGTTAAACTAATCAATGATGTAGCCTTAAACTGTAATCAGCAGCCGGGCTTAAGCACCACAGGGTTGGGCATAGTAATTCCTGTGTATAGGGCTATTGCTTCCTCTCAGGCTGATGCCACTTGGAGAAGAATGCTCTGCCTGAGAAAGATGGCTTCTGCAGTATGGAGATGAATCCGCACAGCAGTCCAGGCAACTGACTATTCCTTCATTTCTCTCCCTAGAGCCACTTACCCCACTCTCAAGCATCTCTAGTCCACTCTTCCCTCCCTCTGTTGGAGCCCAGGGTAAATGGCTGCAAATAGAGTTTTGCACATTGATCCTTTAAGAAGTTCTCTGCATCTCAAGCCATCTCTCCCTAGCAGACAGAAATCCTACTGCTTTCACAGTTGGATGTTATTTGGGTTCCTTCCCAGCTCTGGTGCTATAGTCTGGGGAGCCCAGCTTGGGGGTTAATTCCCACAGGTCTCAGGGGGAACCCCCTGGCTGCTGGAAATTCCTCCAAAACTTCAGCTACTAACCATGGGAGCCCAATGAGCCCTTTCACACTCCCTCCACAATCCCTACTAGTCTCATGGTGAAGTGTTTTCTGTCTGTCCTTGCTTATAAGGCTTCTCTGCAGCTAGTGTTCAGTCGTTTATTCTGGATGATTCCTCTACAATTTAGTTGTAATTCCAGATAGGTCCTGGGATGACATAGTGTAGCTTCCACTTACTCCTCCACCATCTTTGATCCTTGCTTAGTCATTTTGAATGTGATAGCCACCCAGTACACACGGTCACTCAATGGCATCTACCTCCCCCACTGACTAGTACAGTGAAGTTGTCATTGTTCAAATATGCAGCTTCTCTTGTTCAAGCAAGTCCACTCTTCTTGGCTGCCAGGTTACATTGATGTCACACAAACTGTTCTCGTTATACTAACAATGGCTGGACTTTTTCTGGACAGACATGTTAGCTCTCTCCCATCCTATTCACTTCTCTTCCTCACAAGAGGGAATATCTATTTTAACATTTATACACATCCTTCCTGTCCATATTCTTACCCCAGAGGTTTGTATCCCTAATTATACATACATGTCTACACACTGTTTATAAACTTTATGTAAATGCAGGGGGGTTGCAATTTTTTTCACTGTGTTTTTTGAGTTGTTTCACTCAAAAACACTGAATGGTGCTTTTGAGTTTTATCCATATTTTGGTATCTTAGTCAAGAAATCCTGACTTGTCTCAGTGTTACCAAGGTTTTCTCTCACATTTTTTAACAGTTTACCACTTTGCCTTTCATATTTATCAAAGGCACCAAACAATTAAAAAGATTATTTTATTCAGGCTATTGTAATAGAACAACATTCTTTAATGGGGAACATCTCAAAATAAAAGAAGGGGTCTGAGGTTTTATAAAGGCATGTAAACACGGAGTCATAATCATTGAGGAATGGTGGAGGTGGGTCATGTAGGGGAATGTGAGACCAGGGTGACCTTTTGTATTTAGTCAGTTGTGGGAACACAAAAGGGTGGATAGATTTCTCAACAATTAGGGAACACAAGGCACACAAGGCTCAAGTAAAAGTACATTTAAGAATTGATTTCATCTAGAATTTATTTTGTATATATTCAAATAATTCTCTTTTTAATGTATGGATAGTCAGTTTTCAGTTAATGGTATTTATTGTTACAAAGGTCCATCCACTGATCTGAATTTGCTATTTTGTTTCACTGGTCTGTATGTCTGTCAGAATTAGTACACAGTTTTTAATTATTATAGCTTTATAAAACAAATCAGTTCCAGATGTGCTTGAAAAGAGCTGTTGAGCACAAAGTTATACATATACTAACACTTTCAAGCTTGTTGAATTGGGTTGTTAACACATACATGCATGAATTTTGAATTAGTTATTGAGTATTAATGTTATTGAAGGAGGATGCTAATTTAAAATTTCCTACTGTGATTGTGGATGTTTTTCCTTCTGGTTCTGTCAGTTTTTGCTGTATGTATGTTGAGGCTATGTTATTAGTTGCATACAAGTTTAGAATTGTTTTATCTTCCTGATTAATGTCTTATGTAATAACTTTCTTTATAACTAGAAACAAATTTTGTCTTTAGATCTGTTTGATATTAGTGAAGCCATACCAGCTTTCTGTTTTGTTTTGTTAATATTTGTAGGAGATTTTCATCTTTTTTCAACCATTTTGTGTCCCAAGAGTTTAGGTGTACAGCTGGATTTTTGTTGTTGTTAAGTCTGATAATCTTCTTTTTAAAAAATATTTTATTTATTTATCTTTAGAGGGGAAGGAGAGAGGGAGAGAAATATCAGTGTATGGTTGCTCTCGTGCGTCCCCTGCTAGGAACTGACCTGCAACCCAGGCATGTGCCCTGACTGGGAATCGAGCCATGGTTGTTTGGTTTACAGGCCCGCGCTCAATCCACTGAGCTACACCAGCTAGGGCTGATAATCTTCTTTTAATTAGAAAGCTTTTTCCATTATTACTTGTAGTAATTATCGATTTATTTAACTTACAGAGCATACATTTTTTACATATTATTTTTGTGCTTCCTGTTGATCCTGCTTTTCTCCTATATGTTTTTTTCTCTCTCTTTCTGACCATGTAGATTAGTTGAAGTATTTTGGGCTTTTTTCCCTTGTTCAATGGAAAGTTTTGTTATTTGTTTGTTTTTGTTTTGTACTAATTTTAAAGTTATACTCTGTCTCTCTGTTGGTGTTTCCCCCCTAAAGTACCTAGGAACCATCCTTATTTAGATGTCTTTGTAAGCCGTATGTATCTATGGCTTGGAATAGAGGATAGGGCTAAAAATGCAGGCTTGAAATAGCAGTTGTTATAGGTGAGGCTTTGGGTGTATATAAGTTATTTAAAGAATATATACAGAGGGAGAAAATCGAGAATGTAAATTTGACAGTAACCAGAGGCAAGGGGGAGAGAGGGATAATGGGGGAAAATAGGGGAAGGGCCATCAAAGAACATGTATAAAGGACACATGGACAAAGCCAAAGGTTGTATGTACAGAGGGAGAGGTGAGGGTAGGTGGGGTGGGAGGGCATGGAGGGGAGAAAGTGGAGACAACTGTACTTGGACAACAGTTTTTTAAAATTTATTTAGAAGATAAATAATAGAACCCTAGACAACACACATATTTTAAGGAATAGGACCAGCCCATAAAGATTACTGAGAAGAGGGCAGCCAAAGATATGATGCAGAGGCAGGGGAAAGAAACAGTGGTCTCAGAACCCAAGGGAATTGACAATTTTAGGAAGGAGGGAGAAGACAGTATTAAATGCTTGAGAGGTCAAGTAAATAAGGATTGCAAAATATATTTTATTTTGAGGAGTTTAGAGATCATTGATAACCTTAGCAGTAGAGTAGAAAGAACAGTTATCGTACTATAGTGGATTGGCAAGTTCATGAGAAAAGAGAGGAGAGGATACAGGGAGCATACATGAGGATGGAGTGTCAGCTAAAGTGGAATATGAAGCATAGTGAGGATCCTGTTTTAAATATGTAAAAAAACCTTTAAACATGTTTATATATCAGGAAAGAGGCATAGAGAAGAGTAGATGAGGGTGCAGGAAAGAGAGAATCATTAATACAATAAGAGATGAGCTCCAGCAGGTTAGGAAATAAAGATAGGGACTGGTGGAGGGAAAGGAGTATTACGGACCACTTTCTGTCCAAGGTCAAGAAGATACCTTAGCTTTGCTTAAATGCAGAATGCTGTACATCTTACAGTGTTTTTACTTTGGAAACATTTAGCTGCTGGTAGAGGAAAGACAGATTTCAGCTTCTTTCTCTCATTTTCTTCATGTCTTTCCAGTTTCTTTGGAATCCTTTTTAACAACCTCCAGATGTGAGAAATGGAGCCTTCCTTTTAGAAGTTAATCTTGTATGGTTCCAAGAAATTTGGATATTCTTCTCAATTATTCCCTGATTCGGTGTGCCCAACTACTTGTAAACCAGAGACCTACAGTGGCTCTAGGTGATACCATTTAATGCATTTTCTTTGTAGTGAACTGAGGTTTATCAGCTATAAACCTTACCTCTGGAGGTTTAAATATCAGGCTGAGCTGCTAGTGTTTTATTATCACATATATTTTATATCAGAATGATCTTGGCTTTACTTGGAGACTTTTAATTCAAAGAATTTAAAGAGTTCTCTAACGTCTCTATATCATACCTGCAGTGTCATTTTTGCATGTTTGTTTTACCTTCTCCATTGTGAATATTCTAATAGATAGCAAGAAAAAGGAAGCAAAGTAGAAGCTGATATGTATTAATTTGTCTCTATTAACTTCCTGAGAGTTACATGTCATTCGAAACAAATAGGCCTCTTGTGTAATCTTCTTGCTCTAAACATATCTAAAAAGTTTCTTATATTGCCTCAAGTATTTTTTATAAGCCAGTTCTCATTCTGAGCTAACTTCCATGACTCGATTTTTATACATTAGTAATATAGTTGTTGTGGCTTTGAGCAGTTTACAAAGTACTTTTGTATGTATCAGCTTAATCCATTCTATTTTATGTTCATTTTTGTGTGATGTTTCTGTACTTCATATAGATTCTTGGAAAATATTAACCATGTTTCCTAAACCACAACAACATTATTTTCATTGAGGTCATTGGTGACTGTATTATCAGAAATGGGATAATACATGATTTTTAGACTCCACTCTTTTTTGATCTGTAATCTCTTTGATGATCTTTTACCATGGATTCAAACCTGTTTCTATAATAATTTTGAAATCTTTTTTGTGTATTCCAATGGGTGTTTGTGTGTTTTCCTTTGTTTGACCTTTGTCCTTTCTCATCCTTGTTATCTGTGGGCCTGCTACCTCTTCATATATTTTCCCTCCCTTTGGTTATGATCTTCTTTCTCTCCTCTCTCTTAAACCTATTATCCTAAAAGCATTATCTGTGTTTCCTTCTTTACTTTTTACCTTCTTTACTTCACTGTTTAGTTTTGTAGATTAATTTGTGAATTATATATAAGTTAACTATGTATTTTACAAAAGGTAAGGAAAATGTTTTTAAAGGAAAAATATCTAAGTTCCCATGCAGACTAAGTTTCTATTGTTTTAGGGCATTTTCTGTGCACATACACATTATTTATAAAATTATTATTGTATTAACCATGCTGATCTATATCTTACTTTTCTTATCAATTATCATGAGTGCATTTTCATGTCAGTAAATATAGACTTTTTATTTATAGATTTTTAGAGAGAGAGGAAGGGGAGAGAGAGAGAGAAAAAGAAAGAAACATCAATTTGTTGTTCCACTTATTTACACATTCATTTGTTGATTCTTTGTATGTGCTCCGACCAGGGATCAAATCCGCAAACTTGGAGTATTGGGATGACACTCTAACCAACTGAGCTACCTGGCCAGAGCAATAAATATAGATTTGAATCATGATTTTAATTGTAGTATAGTATATCGTATAGATTTGCTAGGACTTATTTAAACAGTACTAATGATTGCAGTTTACAAATTTGCATCTAGTTATTTTTCCTTATTATAAACAATGCAGCCCATAAACATATTGTTACAAAAATGTATGACTATTTGTTTATTTAATTAGAATAAACTTGTAATATGTGAAATATTTGGATCTAAGAATATGATTTTTAAATAGATGTTTTATGTCACCACACCACATTTACCCCCAAAGATGATAGTTGTTAACTCTCATATCAGCAATAATTGTCAGTGGAGATTTTACCACACCTTTGCAAACACCAGCTATCTTTGCTCATCAGGCAAGTAAAATACCTCACTATATATTAATGTACATTTCATTGATTACTAGTGAATATGAAAATATTATCACGTGCTCACTGGTCATTCTGTTTCTCTTGTGAATGCCGCGTTCTGTCCTTTACTATTTTCTTTCCATTCAGATGTCAGTAGTCTTACTATTTGTAAGAACTATATTGAAGAGAGTGAAACTTTGTTTGATATAGTAAAAAAAAACCTTACTGATTTATTGTGGTATTTACCTTGGTGGTAGTATATTTTGCCACATAGATGTTTTTGGGTTTTCTGTAGTCGAATATATTAGAAGTTTTTTTATAGATTTTGTTCTTGTGTCCTTGAAGAAAACAGTCATTTTGTAATCACCTTAGCATGTCACTGTTATAAAGTATAAAATTTAAAAATTAGTTATCCAGTTTATTAAATTACTAGAATAGGGTCAGCTTTTTAATTCAGAACATTTTAAGTTGATTGTGGTATGTTATATTTTAAAAACAAAAAACCAAAACTATAAAGTTTGTTTATGGCATTCACAAATTTTGATTACTTTGACATGCTTTAGGTGATTGATTGAGAATTCATTATTAAAATACTAACTTTCTGCATGGCCTTGGATTAAATACATATGGCTATGAGTAGCTGGAGTATTTGTCAAAATAAATTATAAGCTCAAGCTTCATTATCATTTGTAGTTTAAACAGTGAATCTGATACAGTGTTACTTCATAATTTTGATGCTCTTTGCAGTAAATTTGATATAGAACAGTTGCTAAAGAAACCCTATTTAAATGTGTGACCATTTTTATGGAAAACATCTGGGGTAATTATAATTAGTTCAGGATGTGTACTGTTTAAAAATAATCTTGAATTCTTGGAGAAAGAAGCATATCTTTTTCTCAATGACTAGAATAATCCAAATTAGTATAAAAAGTTTTTAAAGTTATTGGTAGCTGTGCTAAGGGTATAATTTTAGAGTATTCCAAAAGGAAATGAAGAGAGTAACTTTTATGTAAAATGCCAAATTGGCACTTTACACCTGTTAGTGTGTTTCGTTTAGAACAGCTGTGTCTTTTATTATCAGTAAACAGATGCAGAAAGTAATGGAATGTTTTAAAGCAATATGTTAATCCTGTCTTCCACTACTGAACTGTCTCACAATATAGTGATTAAATATTGACTGTGCAGCTGTTACTTACAATTATAGAATTTCTTAGTTAATTTCTCCTTTGCAGGCCCAAATGTTTTAATATTTAGAGATCTCATCTCTAATCTTAAAAGTGTTTTATAATGCAATTTATTGTAATTTGATTTCTAGAGATAGATTATTTGACTATTATAATATACAAATTCATATGTTTATAAAATTCCTATATTTTGTATGAATCGATTAGTATTCTAGGTAGGATAAAAACATTTTTAAGATTTAAAAATAAATTATTTATGAATATGAAGGTTATTATTAAATATAATAATTTTGTTTATTTTTAAACTTGAAGAGTGACATCAATGAGCTAAATAGTAAATTATGATTTTTATCAAATATTTGTTACAGAGTACATAATACTTTCTCAGTATAATGACCATATTCAGACAAAACACCCTCCAAATTACTTCAAGTCTAGTATCTTTTTGCAGTTTAATTACGTTTTATTTAAACTTTACATCTCACCTTGTCGAAGAAGATGCCAACTCAGTAATTACAACTTTTATACTTAAGCTTGAAGAACAATTGCAATAGCTAAGATTATTATGATTAATAGCCAACATTTATTGCACTCTTAATATATGAAAGATATTGTGCAAAGAACTGTATACATGTTATAATATTCTTGTCCACCTTTTTAAATGAGGAAATTCAGCCTTAATGATATGAAGTCAATTGACTGGTCTTATAGTTGGGAAGTGGTAGAGACTGGTTTTAATTAAACCAAGACATTTTCACCCTCAGGCCTCTCGTTCTTAACAACTTTCCATTTTTCCTGCTTTTACATCAAGTGTAAGTATCAACATTAGGCTCTGGCAGGGTAGTTCAGTTGGTTGGAGCAGCCTCCCAATGTTCTAGGGTCGTGGGTTTAATACCCTGTCAGAGCACATATAAGAAGCAACCAATGAATGCATGAATGGGGCAGCAACAAATCTCTCTCTCTCTCTCTCTCTGTTCCCCCCTCCCTTTCTTCTCCCTCCCTCTTCCTCTCTCTTTCTCAAATCAATAAATTTTAAAAAAATTTTAAAGAAAAACATACAGAGGGGAAATCATGTGCAAAGTAAACTTTGACAATGCCCTGTTTTTGAAGCCACTACATGCATCCCAAAGTGCTGGTTAGATCATTCAGTCCTCTTGCAAATGCAATGAAAACGTACATGGAATATGGCGAGTTCTAACTCTTGGTATCTCACCACACAATGACTGTGTTGGTGCTCTTCATCATCATCTTAAGTGTCCCATAACACAGGTATCATGGCACAGTGTATACTAGAAAAGGTCTTCAAATACTCCTTTATGATTTCACTCCATTTGTGCTTCTTTGCAGAGACAACTCCAACAACCTCTTCCTCTTCTCTCCAAAAATCCCTTCTTTGATTCAAGAGATTTTAAAGATCAGAATGGTGTAATTGCTACCTACATGACATTATTTTATTTATGCCTAAACCTAGAACTATCAACTATTATTGGAACTTATTTTTATTAAATTACTTATGTACTCTTAGTTTATTTTGTCATTTGTTATAGGAAGTATCCTGTTTTATATATGAATAAACTGAGACTCAAAAATATTAATTAAATTGGTCAAGATCACAGTTAGCAAGTGATATGTGTATCCATTTGATTTTTTAAAAAATCTAAAAGTATTCAGCTGATTATTTTTGTAGAGAGTTTTAAGATTGCCACCTGTAACAAGTGGTTACTTCAACGTAGTTTCTCTTGACAGAAATGAGAATGTTTATAAGATTAACTAGGATCAGCAATGTCATGAGGTATTTCTAGAAGAAATTTAGTAATGTAGAAGACCAATAAGATGGTTATTAAGGAACAAAATGTTTTTCATGCAAGCTGTCTGAAATATCACATAAAGAATATACACCTCTTTTTGCATGCAATAATATAAAATGTTATATTTCTTGGTATCAGAGCTTTTAATGAATATTTCATATATTTTACTAAATTTAATCAACTATCCTACATTCAGCATTACAGTTTTGTTCAAATAGTTTTCTGCATGTCTTCATCAAAACTAATTACTCAACGCAAAGAATGTCAGCTGAACAATGAAATTACTATTTCATGCGGTACAGAGATTTCCCAGGCAAAATTATTTGGTAGTTTCCTTTTTCTTTACATTTTAAAGACTCTTTAAAAATGAAGATTTTTTCAAGATAACTGTAGCCCTGGTTGGTGTAGCTCAGTGGATTGAGCACGGGCCTGTGAAGCAAAGGGTCACCAGTTTGATTCCCAATCAGGGCACACGCCTTGGTTGCAGGCCAAGTCCCCAGTGGGGGACACATGAGAGGCAACCACACATTGATGTTTCTCTCCCACGCTTTCTCCTTCCCTTCCCCTCTCTAAAAATAAATAAATATTTTTTAAAAAGATAACTGTAGATTTGCATGTAATTCTAAGAAATAATAATACAGAGGTCCCATGTACCCTTTACCCGAGTTTCTCAGTGGTAGCATATTGCAAAATCATATAGCACAACATCCCAGCTAGCACACTGATGTTAGTTAGAATACTCAAGATATAGAACATTACCATCACCACAAGCATCCCTCATGTTAATCTTTCACAGATACACACTTCCTTTCCACCACAGTCCCTTAACCATGACAACTAATCTGTTCTCCACTTCTGTAATTTTGTCATTTCAAGCATGTTCTTTAAATGAAGTCATACAACATGTAACCTTCTGGGATTGGCTTTCTTTCACTTAGTATAATTCTCTGGAGATTCATCCAGGTTATTGCACATATTGGTAGTTTGTCCTTTTTTATTATTGCTGATTCATATTCCATAGTATGGATATACTACAGTTTGTATAACTCTTTACCCCCTGAAGGACATCTGGGTTGTTTCCAAAGCAAAGTAAAATCTGCTTACTTCCACTGCACTAAAGTTTTATAGCTTTACATTTAACACTTAAGTTCATGATTGAATGTTTAGTTAATTTTTGTATGTGTGAAACTTAGGAACTTTGAGGCTATAGGATGAGGTGGGTAGGTAATGAATGCTAAATTTGCCCAGCACCATTTGGTGAAACAGCTATCTTTGCTCTGTTGAATTGCTTTTGCACCTTAACAAAAAATCAGTTGGACACATTTATGTGCGTATGTTTATTAATTCTCTTTCATTTTCCTCTAGTCTACATGTGTTTCCCTCCACCAATATAATAAAGTCTTGATTACTATTGCTATGTAATGTCTTAAAATTGAGCATACTGATTTCTCTCACTTTATTTTTTTCAAAATTGTTTTAGCTATTCTAGCTATTGTACCCATCATATGAATTTTAGAATAATCTTGTCCATATCTACAAAACTCCTTGCTGGGCTTTTGATAGGAATTGAATTAAACTTAAATGCCAATGTGTGAGGAGTAGAGTATTGAAATTTTTACTGTATGGAGTCTTCCAATTCATGAACATATACTGGTAGAGGGGCAGAGACTGTCACCTGGGGCTGAGAGGATGCTCAGCAAGGCAGCAGCTGGCATACTAGGAAGCCCTACATTCACATGTAGATAAACCAGTAGTAACAACTGGGTAGTGAGACAGATCGCACAACCCAGGGTTCTAGTGCCAGGAACATAAAGCATCAAAACCTCTGGCTATACAAATCTGTGGAGGTTGTGGCAGTAGGAAAAATTTCTAGTCTCACAGGAGAGTCCATTGGAGGGAACCATGGGTCCTAGGATATACACAAGCCCACACAACTGAGAATCAGCACCATGGCAGCACCTGAAGGGGGGAAATTTACATATGGAAAGTGGGGGAAGTGATAGAAAGTGGGATGCGAGCCAAGCAAGTGGCATTGTTCCCTCTCCGACCCCTCTACCACAGACAGCGCCAAATGCAGCAAAGTGGGTTGCCCTGCCATAGTGAACACCCAAGGCTGTGCCCCTTACAACATAACATGTATACTGAGACAAAGAAATATGGCCCAGATGAAAGAACATAACAAAACTCCAGAAAAAGAAATAAGTGACAGGGAGATAGCCAATCTATGAGATGCAGAGTTCAAAACACTGGTAATCAGGATGTTCACAGAAATGATTGAATATGGCCACAAAATAAAGGAAGAAGTAAAGGCTATATATAAAGCCAGATGAAAGAAAATATATAGGGAATCAACCGTGAAGGGAAGGAAACCAGGACTCAAATCAACAATTTGGAACAAAAGGAAGAAGTGAATATTCAACTGGAACAGAATGAAGAAAGAATTCAAAACAATGAAAGTCTTAGGAACCTCTGTGAACATTCCAACCTCTGAATCATAGGGGTGCCAGAAGGAGAAGAGGAAGAGCAAGAAATTGAAAACTTATTTGAAAACATAATGAAGGAGAACTTCCCCAATTTGGCAAAGGAAATAGACTTCCAGGAAGTCCAGGAAGTTTAGAGACTCCCAAAAAAGTTGGACCCAAAGAGTAACACACCAAGAGACATTGCAATTAAATTGCCAAAGATTAAAGATAAGGAAAGAATCTTAAAAGCAGCAAGAGCAAAGGAGATAGTTACCTACAAAGGAGTTCTCATAAGGCTATCAGCCAATTTCTCCAAAGAAACCTTGCAGGCAAGACGAGGCTGGAAAGAAGTATTCAAAGTCATGAAAGGCAAGGACCTACATCCAAGATTACTCTATCCAACAAAGCTATTATTTAAAATGGAAGGGCAGATAAAGTGCTTCCTAGACAAGGTCAAGTTAAAGGAGTTCATCATCACCAAGCCCTTATTATATGAAGTGTTAAAGGGACTTAACTAAGAAAAAGAAGATCAAAACTATGAAGGGTAAAATGATAATAAACTCACAACTGTAGACAACTGAATCTAAAAAGCAAAAACAAAAAACTAAGCAAACAACTAGAACAGGAACAGAATCACAGAAATGGAGATCACATGGAGGGTTATCAGCAGGGAGGGAGAAGGGGGAGAATGGTGGAAAAGGTACAGGAAATAAGCATGATTGGTAGGTACAAGGTAGACAGGGGTAGATTAGGAATAATATAGGAAATGGGAAAGCCAAAGAACTTATATGTGCAACCCATGGACATGAACCATGGTGGGGGGTAATGCTGGAGGAAATGGGGATACCAGGGGAAGAAAGATAAGGGGGAGAAAAAAAATGGACAACTGTAATAATATAATCAAAATATACCTTTAAAAAAGATGTACAATTGGAGGGGGTTTTTTGTACAATATATTGTGTATCCTCCACCCTTGCTGAACTCACTTTTTAATTCTAGATTTTTTGTGAATTCCTTGGGATTTACTTTATTGACAATCATGTCATCTGCCAGTAGAGACAGTTTTCTTTCTTTTCAGTCTCTATGCATTTTGCTTACTTTTTCTACTTTTTTGCCCTGTCTATAATTCCAGTACTATGTTAAAAAGTAGTGGTTTACATCCTTTCCTTGTTCCCTATTTAGGGAAGAATCATTCAATTTTGCCATTAATTGTAACACTGGCTATAGGTTTTTGTAGATACTTGATCAAGTTGAAGAAGTTCCCTTTATTCCTATTTTTCTCAGTCTTTTAAAATCATGCAGTGGGTAGTGAATTTTGTCAAATGGTTTTTATCCATCTATTCATGTGGTCATGTGATTTTTCTTTATCTCATTAACATGTAGGAGCACATTGATTTTCAAATAGTAATATAGCCTTGCATCCCTGGAATAAACTTCAATTGGTTATAGTGAATAAATTTTTTGTATATTGCTGAATTGTATTTGGTAATACTTTGTTAAAGGTTTCATTTGTATTAATGAGTAATATATCAGTCTATAGTCGTTTTATGTGTGTGCTGACTTTGGTTTTGGTGTCGGGGGATTCCTAACATCATAAAATGAATTGCAACACATTCCATCTTCTGTTTACTGAAAAAGATTGTGCAGAATTTCTGTCAATTCTTGTGAGATATTTCTGGTTCTTGGTGTGATGTGTTACTTTCACTTGAAACCTGGACATTTTTTTGTTCAGAATTATAGTAGAAGACTAAGTATTAGTTAAACCTGTTGCCTAGCTGGCTTCCTCTGACACCTACCTGCCCAACAGAAGGAGCACTTTGCCTCATTACTGCCTGATGGGGATGGAAGTTCTGCATTTCCCAATTGTCCTACATTGGTTCCCAGAAGATCAGGTAGGTGTGAAAGTCCTCACTCCCCACAAGGCCTCCACTGATGTCCCATGGGTAGGGCTCATTATCAGCCAAGGAGATGGAAGTTCTGGCTCCCTATTGATCACCTCTGCAGCGTGAGGGTGTCTTGTTACAACCTGGTCAGAGTGAGATCTAGGCTCTCCACTCAGGCTTGGCAGTGGAGGGGGGTGAAGGGGCAATTTTTTCTGTGATCTTTGACTAGAGTAGGTCAGAAATTATATAATGCCTAGCTGTACAATCCGAAGGAAGTGAGTGCTGCTTTTACAAGAAAACCTAACCCTAGTAAACACTTTGATTGTAGGCTTGCAGAGAATCCATTAAGCAATGTTCAGACTCTGAGTCTACAGAAACTGTGATAATATAGGTGCATTATTTTGAACTACTAAGTTTGTGATCATGTATAATATTGCAATAGATAATTAACAGACTGCCTAAATATCTGCCCATACAGAAGAACGTTGCCTATCTCCTTCTCCTTTTACCCCAGTTCTTTTTGCTGGAAGGAACCTTCTTTTCTATTATATTCTGTGATCGCTGGATTTTCTGTCTATGAGGTTCCTGTCTACTACAGCCACATTTAAAGTGCACATTAAAGATATGCTCTTCTTGTGAGATGTACGGCTTTGAGAACCATTATCTACTGTTTTGGAGCCCATCATTTACTTTAGTGGTTAAATAGACACTTTTATAAGGTATGTGACTTATTAAGAAAATTCTCTCCAATCTTAGGCTTCCAGTTTAGTTGATTCT
>PVKM010007393.1:0-41631 GCA_004027735.1 Carollia perspicillata | reverse complement strand
AGGGTCAAGAATGGGGATTTTGACCAGCATTACTATAGACTCTGTACTCTTAGGTTTTTTCCAGAGTCACCAAGTCTCTGACATCACTCCAGGATGTGTTGTGACCATTATAGGTGCTGGCTACAAGAGATGACCATACAGCTGGGATTGCCATGGCATTACTCTGTGGCTCCCCATGGTGCAGGACAGACCCTCTTGAGAAAATGACTTTCCCAGTAATCACTCTGCATGCTTCCCCTGTGTTGTCTGCCATCCTGTGGTCACTGAGTTTCTGTCTCCCTTCCTTCCCCAGGTCGGTGGCCGGATTGGATAAGGAGGCGGACCTGGTGCACATGGAGGTGCGGACCACTGACGGATGTGAGTGCTGCCTCCTCCAGGCGAGGGCCAGGCTGCTCGGCCTGCAGCCCTCACTCCTCCCCCAATTTGCATTTTAAGGGTCTAGAAAGATGAAAAGCCCTGAGCTCCATGGCTGCCTGATCCGTCCTTGTTTCCCCAGGGTGGGGAAAGGCCTCTCCTAAGGGAGATATTTCATTGAAATACAACTCTCAGGAATGAATTTTCAGAGGATGCGAGTTAATGCAATGAATTTTGAGGCTACTGTTAGTAATTTTCTGGCATCCTCAGTGTAATTTGAATAGGGGGTCCATAGCTCATCATAGTGTTTTGCATTCACTGGATGAAATGCAGGAGTTGCCAGCTTTAAAAAAAAAACAAACCTGTCCTATAGTCAAGCTTATCCAAAAAAGTAACTGGGCGGCTATTGGCAAACTTTTCATTTATTCATTCCACAAAGCCTACTATGTACCAGGCTTTGTTCCAGGCCTGGATATACAGTGGAGTGTAAGATCTATATTGTCCCTGCAAATAATCAGTGAAACTCCAAGGTTTCAAACACGTGACCCCTTGGTACATTGTGCATCTATGTGCATCTTACCCGGATTGGACTGATAAAGTATCATTTTGCACCACTGTAAGCATTTTATTCTTCCCAGAGTTATCATATGATAGGGCTCCTTCCTGTACAGGAGAAATAAAACCAGCTTAAACAAAAATATGTAAAATATGTGAAAATATATTTTATATATGAAATATGTAAAATATATGAAATAGAATTAGCATATCCTAGGTCAAAAATAGAGCCAACTAATCTATGGAAATAGCGCTGACCTAAGAATGGAGCTGAACAGGCGCCTGCTGGTGAGTTGGGGTCCTGGGTTCTGCCACCCTTTAGCACCGATACCAAGGGCAACCCTTCCCCCCTCTCACCTCTCTGTGCTCTGGCTTCCTGTTATCTCAGATTACTCGTCCTTGCCCTGTCCACAGCTCAGGGCTGTGGGTTGACCAAATGGAGGGCAATGTTATAGGAATTATAAAATGTTGTACAAAAATGTGAGGAGAGTCTTTGTTGATCAGGCTGTGTGCCGGAATATCATTCAGAATACATAAAGTAAAACTGCATGTGTTTTGTCCAAACATGTGTTTTTTGAGGTCAAACACAGATGCATGCCAGAAACATGCACTTGGGGTAATATATTTTATTGGCTTTGTTTTTATTTTTAAAGAGTTAGAAAGCCATCAGCATTAGTACATGTCTGGCATTCTGCCAAGTACTTTATTTTTTTCTTGCTTTCCCTGAATCAGGCAAGGATGAGGAATGACCCACACTCTTTAACAATTTTTGTTTCTCTCTTATTTTTCCTTTTTATTTAATTTATTGGGGTGACGCTGGTTAACAAAATTATACAGGTTTCAGGTGTATAATTCTACAACACATCTTCTGTACACGGTATTGTGTTCACCACCCCAAGTAAAGTCTCCTTCCGTCACCATTTATACCCCTATGCCCTTTTTCATCTCCCCCCTATGCCCCCCCTGCAGTCACCACCCTTGTTCCTGTTCATGAGTCCTTTCTTTTTCTTCTTCTTTGCTCTATCCCTCCACACTCCCCAGCTACTTCCCCCCTCCCTAACAGCAGTCATCCTGCTCTCTACCTGAGTCTCTCTCTCTCTTTCGCATTTTTAAATCAAAGGACTATTTAAGATTTAGGGATGTAATGGGTAATGCCACATACTCAAATTCATTGGTCATAAGGGTGAGAGAACCCTTATGGGTTCTGGATTCATAATTATGTTATCTGACTGTTGCTGCTGAAAGAAACTGGGGAGGGGGGAGAGAGTTAGATCCAGGGTTGGAAGGAACGTAGCTGGGCAGCCAGAGGAATACAGGCAGCTACTCTCAGAAGATGACCCACAGGCCAGTTTTCCAGGCAACCCCTGCCTTGACTTTGCTTCCCATGTCAACCTCTTAAAGCCATGTAGGTGACCTCTGGTAGTTGTCACAGTTCAGATTGGAGGAAACGTTATAGGACTGTCTGATCTCCTACTCGCTATAGTAATACCTTCCCCCAAAACCCCCACTGTGTGTTCTCAGATCCCATGAGGTCAAGCTTAAGACATCCCCTTGGCTATTGATGGACAGCTTCTATTTGTTGTTGTCGTTTATTTTGCTTCTTTTTTAAAGGTAATTTCTTACATTAAGCTTAAACTTATTTTTTGAAAGTTTAAGAATACCAGTCCAAATTTGGATAAGACCTATGGTGCAGAAGTGCTGTGAAATTTTATGAGATTAAAAATGCAAAGCACATAGAAGATTTTCTGGCTTATTATCAAGAATTGAAAAAAGTAGACAGAAATATAACAGAGATAAATGTCATGTGCCATACTGAGGTTAAACTATAGCACATATTCATTCTGTTCCATCTAGGTTTTTAAAAACAGTTTTTCAATAGTTAAAAGAATCTTCTCTAACCTAGTCAGTTGGCTCTAACCCTCCTTTATTTAGAAAGTGCACATGTCATCCCCGCGTTAGCCTGGTGTTGTATTTTGTATAACCTAACAAAAGGCATGACACTTTTCTTTTGCTTTCTTACACTCACTCATACCCACACCTTTTAATCTAAATGATCAACACAAAAAAAGCACACAGTGTATTTCCTTTCTTTTCTTTTTCTGATGTGATAGCTTAGCCTCAAAATTTCCCAGATTCACACAGCCACCCTAGTTACAGAGTAAGAACTAGAACCCAGAACGCTCAATATGCTACAGATAGAATAAAATTTCTGAAGACTTAAAACTAGCATCGTATTCAATGATGAGATACTCAATGCTAACCCCTACGGGCAGGGAAGAAGCAGGGGTACTTACCTTACTGCCCCTCTTCGAGATCATGCTGAAAGTCTGAGCCAGTGCAATGAAGGTAGAAAAATGAAATGTAATTGATATAGATCACAAAGGAAAAAATGAAACTGTTGCTATTCTCACTGACATGATTTTCCATGTAGAATATAACAAGGAATCTACCAGAGCAGCGCCTAGAACAAATAAGTTGATTGAGCAAGGTTGCAGGATACAACATATTTAGAGAAGAAAGAATATTTTTTATAACAAACGGTCTCAGAAAAAATGGACAGTCATATGGGGGAAAGTGAACATCAACCTATGATTCACAATTTATACAAAATTTAATTTAAAATGGATCATATTCTAAATGTAAAATATAAAATTGCAAAATTTTAAAAAGAAAGTATAAGAAAAAATCTTTATGGCCCTTGATTGGCATCAAAAGCAAAATTGACAAAATAAAGAATTGGTAAATTGGACTGCATCAGAATTAAAAACTTTTGCTATTCAGAAGACATAGTAAAGACAGTAGGAAAAAATATTTGCAAATGATATATGCAACAACATACTCATAGCCAGAACATAAAAAGAAATTTCAAAATATAGCAATAAGTAATAACCCAATTTCTTTTTAAAAAATGGGAAAATTTTGAAAAGGCTATTTATACCAAAGAAGATATGATGATGACAATTACATGAAATGATGCTCCACGATATTAGACATTAGGGAGATGCTAATTAAAGCCATAATGCAAGATCATTACATACCTGTTAGCATTGCTAAAATAAACGAAGTTGACAATACTAAGTGCTGACAAGGATATGAAGCAAGTGAAACTGTCATACATTGCTGGTGGGAATGCAAGATGGTACAGTTACTGTAGAAAAATATTTGACAGTCTTATAAGTTACACACACCTTAGGATTCAGCATATTTTCTAAAGAAATGAAAGTTATATTAACACAAAAACCTATATACAAATGTCAGTAGCAAGCTTAGTAATAATCACCCCAAACTGGAAACAGCCTAAAAATTGAATGAATGAATATTAAACAAGCTGGGGTATATTTTATTAAGTAGAATACTATTTAGCACCTTTCAGTACATGCAACAACATGGATGAATTTGGAAGGCATTATGTTAAGTGACATTAGCTGCTCTCAAAAGGTTACATGTTATATGATTCCATTTACATATTATGTGAAAAGGAAAACTATAGAGATGCAGAATACATCAGTACTTGTCAGAATGGGGGAGTAGTTGACAAGAAAGATCAGAATTAGGAAATTTCTGAGGGTAATGTAACTTTTCTGTAACCTGATCATGGTGGTTGTTACATTAATCCATACATCTGCTAAAACTTTAGAGCTGTCTGCAAAAAAAAATGTGCTATATATAAACTGAAAAAAATAACTTTTAAAGTACTACTAAAATAAAATATATGGTAAGAAAAACTATAATGTGCAGTTCTTGGCTTCTAGTTTTATAGAACTTCCTACCTTTCTTCATTATTAATTAACTAATCCATTTAGTTAATTTTTATCCAACCACTATTTATTTAAAATCTACATCTGCTGATACAGAGGGGCCGTGCTGGTGAATACACTATCATCTCTACCCTCAATGAGCTTCTAGCTTGTTGGGGAGATCATTAGTTATTCAGGTGATTCCAGCACAGATCCCAGCTCTGCCACTTCCTAGAATGGTGGGATTCAGGCCAATTACTTCATTATTCTGGCCTCATCTATAAAGTGTCCTCATCCATCAAATGGGGATGATAATACTTATAACTCCATATTGGGATGTTGCAATGATTTTTACATTCTTGCAATAAGCAGGTAATGCATGCGTGTCCTGCAGCACCAGAGAATACACAGTGAGCATTATAAAAATGCTATTGTTGTCGTCATCATCACCATCACCATCACCACCATCACCTAGTCATCATATTCAAGATCAGTTTATGTGACAAGTAGAGTGGAAAGAGCCCTCTATGAAGTATCAGGAGCCCTAAGGTTGTCAAGGTTACTGTGATTTCTACATTTTTCACTCCGTCAGCCACCATGCCCCCTGAACATGAGAAGGCACAGACACTGGAATTCACCTATGGGAGATTGGAAGTTTTACAAAGACTTTAAATCCGTAAACACAACAGGAAGGAATAGAAGTTACTTTTTTTTTTGTTTGTTGATTTTGTTTGTGTTTAGATTCTGCCAAGTCTCCAGCGCTGTAGTAGGCATCTGCAGCAATGTCAATGTCATTTTTCGCACCGTGCCTGCAAGCAGGTTAGCCTCACTCCCTGGTCAATGAGAAGGAGGCTTTTGGAAGCTAAATAACATTCCACGGGTCCCTGGATTCTGTTTTTTACTTGTTTGCATTTAAGAGTTTATGTTCTTATTTAAGATAAATAGCTAGCTCCTGGGTATTTCGCTAAGAGAAGACCTGAAGAACTCTTGTTCACAATTTTAATTCCCCTTTTCAACTTTTGACCTTATGTATATTTCCCAAAAAGATGGCATTTGAAGGAGTCATGGGAATTTTTTTCTTAGGTGATGAGAGACGAGATATGTAGGATAGTTTGAATATTTAATAATCTCAAAGGCAAAACATAATCACTAGTCACAATATAATTCAACATGAAAATGCCTAGGCCTTTAATGCAATTCAGTGCTATTTAACCAGTGTTTATAAAGTCAGCCTGAGGATAGAAACAGATTTCTAAGACTTGATTCCTGTTTCTAAGGAGATGATCCTTTGGGGAAGATTTGGCACAGTGAGCAATGCTGTAGTTCATGGTTAAACTTGTTGATGCAGATAGATGAGAAGCTTGCCCTGCTGAGTGGGGAGAGACAGAAGCTGCCACCCTAAGCTCTACAAAACTGGCAGAAATGCAACCCCTTAGGAAGAAAAGAGGCTTAAGGATCCCACTTTACCTCCTTCACTTTCTTTCTCCACATTCCCCAGTTCTCTGGTCACCCTGTATGCGGCACAGACACTAAAACGTGTCTACCTATGAATATCCCATTTCTGTTATTGACCTGGGATTCTTCTGAGGGCAAGAACCTGTCTTATTCTCTCTCCTTTCTGGAACCTCAGGGAGTGTCTGACACCTGTAACTTTTCTGTATACCTTGAGCCTATACAAAAGAAACGAATCAGTCAGTCTGAGCCTACTCCTTCTTTCTGTAATGCTACTGTTGGTCCACCTGCAAGGTGAGCAAGTGGAGGCTCGACACACTACGGAGATGGCACCATCTTCCCTAAAGGTCCTGTGAACAGTAGAGCTAGCTGAAACGGGACCCAATATTGCTTAAGTTATCAAATGGATCTCTCTATTCACAGTGCAGTGAGCAAAGCCTTTGGCTTTCAGTAGTGCCCGCACCAGATCTTAGAAATACATCAGAAAGACATTTGACATTTAGAAATACATTAATCATGAGGGTGATGTGACTTTCAGACATTTGGGAAGTCACTCCCTGGTTCTCCCACAGGGATATGCAAATGAGATCTTCACCCAATCTGTTCTTTCTAGTTTCCCATTTGAGGATGTTTTAAAGGAGAGGAGAGAAAATGGAAGTTCAAGAATAAGCACTAATCAAAGTCCACATGTAATTATATAGTGACTTCAAGGAGCTTTGCCTACTTGCCCCTCCGTGTGCGGTTTCCGCCTCCTTTTCTAGGAATTTCCGTTGCATGGCACACTTCTCCGTCCAGGCTAAAGACAGGGGCTGCCTTCTCCTTCAAGTCTTCCTTCATTATTCCAGCTCAGAGTCCCTATTTTTATTTCTTTGTCTGATCAGCCATCACACTTAAAGCAAGTAAACAGTGATATAAATTGAGAGTATGGTTTTGCTAGTAGAATCCATGCTAGTAGAATCATGGTCTTTTGATTTTCCACAATAAAATAAAACATCACTTGTTAGTAATTGAATGTATGAGAGATGCTGAGTCTTAAATCCCCTTCCTTCTTTCTTAATAATAAAAAAGAGCTAACATTTATTGATCTTTTAAAATTTATGCAACAGTGTACTGAGCGTTTTTCATACATAATCTTACATAATCCTGATGACAGTTGTCAGAGGCAAATACTGATTAGTCTACACCTCAAAGATGAAGAGCAATGCTGCCACTTGGCCAAGGTGGTCAGCGAGGAGCACATCCAGGGCTTGGACTCAGCGCAGCTAGCTTTAGAGGTCTTGCCCTCACACACCATGGTATCCTCCAGAGATCCGGGCCTCTTCCATTTTATCAGGCATCTGTTGATATTAAACAAAACAAAACCAAACAAAAAGCAATGAAAAGGCCACAGTTGTTAGAAGCTTATTTTGAGATTTCAAGATATATAATAAATATATCTTCTTTCTCTTTCATCATGGAGTCATGATGTGAATCAATTTATGACTATATCCAGGCTCATTTGGAAATAACGTCTAAAATCCAAATTTGAGACTTTTAGCAGATTTAAAGCTTGAGCAAATGGTGTTCTCTGCTCACCTTTGACACCCAAAGCCCCCTGCAGCCCCCAGTCACGTCTACCTGGTGACCCCAGCTGCCTGATAATTCGTTCTCCCCAAGCCCCCACTTTGGGTTATTACCAGATATGGCATTGTAACATTTGTTATCATATCTGTGTTTTGAAAAATAAAAGCATTGAGACTTCTAGTATGTGAGTCCAGCCAAAGACTGCAAGGCCGCTGAACTTTACGTGTATCTCAAGGACTCATTTTAGAGCTGCTTTCCTGTTAAATAGGACTTTTTGTTGCACGCGCAAGCAGGGGGATAGCTAGGAAGTGGGATGAGTTTGGCACAATACCCCACCTGCCATGGGCCAAGGTTTAGGTAGGGGTTGATTCTGTTTGGGGTTGGCTTTGAATACACTTGATTCTTTGTTCATAGTGTTCAAATGGCAGAGCGAATCATAAAGAGGGGAAAACAAGCCTGTTGGGGGTGAGCAGGTGGCCACCTGAGTGCACCTTTGACTATATCAGTGTAAGGAGCTTTCTGAGGGACTGGCTGGTGAGAAAGAAGCTGGTGAGAAGTGTTGTCATGTCAACTTATGGTTTCTTTACATGTGTTTACTGCAGCTTTTCACTGGGGCGTTAGTGCTTTATTCTAAGAGCAAATTACTAATGTTGTGTGGGTCCAAGAAAATGCCTGGTGAGCAGGCAGGCCATGTGCTCCGAGGCACAGCTGGGCTGCTTGCCTTCCCCTGTCCACTCAGCCAGAAGTGGCAAGCCAGGCACTCTTGGTTTCCTTGGTGAACAGAGACAAAGAGGAAAAGACTTGCAGGATGTACTTACAAAGTGGTCAACGAGCTGGTCTTGCTAAGAAGCCAGGGAATGGGGGCAAGAGGGTGTCTCCTCTCTGGGGAGGTAAGCGTAAGCGGGGAATCAGATTACAGAATAGAGATGGGTACGAGTGGCTTCCAGAGCTTATTTGGACTATATGCTTGTTTTGTTTGGCCTGGGTCCTATCTTAGCTTGCAAAATTCACTGTCATTTTTTTTTAATCAGAAAATTTTACATTAAAATAATAGGCGGTGTTAGCTTTATTTAGAAATTCAGAACTTCTTATTTCTGCATGTCAATGATAAACTGATGCTGAGAAGCAGCTCCGCCTTTAAGAGGCAAGTGCTGGGCATTTTACTGCAGTCCCCACTACTCCTCAGTGTCCCTGACACCAAGGTCATGTGCCACTGCCATTTACCATCTCACCCCAGCTTATTTTACTCTAATACATTATTTGCCAGGCTCCTTTGGTACTTGATTTTATTAGACTAGTTGTAAAGGGCCTTCTATTGCACAGAAACATGCTTGGGCTTTGTCTCTGGGCACTCAGAACTATTGGTGCATTGAAGTCGGGAGGGTGTAGCTCAGGTTTAGGTTTCAGAGATGACTCGGGCTCTTTGCCTCAGGTCAGTCCAGGTTCCAGCCCATCATGCACATGAACCCTAGCTGTGAAGTGGGTGCTATAAGCAAAACAGATTAGGAGGGCTGTCCCAGGCAAGTGGCAGGGGTCATAGAGAAAAGAGAGACTCAGGAAGCCCTTCCAGTCCAGAATCTTCAAAGCTACGAACCAGCTGGATTGTGTGACATGTGAGAGAAAAAAAGTGAAGAGGCTTGAGCTATTGGGCAGATGAGAAAACTGCTGGTAGAGAGAATGAAATCAATATTTGTTGTGTTTGGATCATGGATACCAAAGCAAATAGGCTTTGTTCAAATTTGGACATTTGAAAAGCAGATACAGAGCACATGATGAGTTCATTTTCTACCAAAATTTGTTTTACTGTTAAATTAGAATCATTTATAAATAAATGTGTGTAGTAGGTAGCTACAAATAATGTGAGTAAGCCCCTTCCTAGACAGCAGGCCCTTTTAGAGGAGAAAATTTTTGTGCCGTTCACTGTTATATTCCTAGTATCTAAACAATATCCAATACATTGCATGCACACAAAAAATACTTGGTGAATCAAACAGTAAAATCATTAATTAAAGATCAAGTTAGGGATAATTGAAAGTATGCTTTTTTTAAAAAAAAGAATTGTTAAGAACTTTATATTTTTAACATTTTGCCTTTATTTCTGCTACCTACTACCCTTTTCATTGTAGCCTCTGAAATCTATGCACACCTATGCACATTATCCAAGGGGGCAATCGCATTAGATACCTGTGGTAATGCAGGTAGCTTTAGATGATAAACAAAGACACCCTGCATCGGATCCTAAACAATCCCTACTTTTCCTCTTGACCATTTATTATTTTTCAACACCATTAAATGAATAACAACTATTTTAAAACAAATGAATACACTATTTGCTTCAAAGAGACCCACCTGTAGTTTCTCATTAAGGAGCAAAGAGCCAAATGGATTGTCTTCCTGGGATGAACCTGCAGTTGTAGGCAGGGTGCTTTGATAGCCAAGGGTTCCCTGTTCAGCCACAGCTGCTGCCGTGATTTTTCCTGGTCACCAAAGTTCTGAGGCTGAGATTTTATAAGTAATTATATGCATTTTATAAATTTTCCATGAGTAATAAGTAAATATTATGTTCTTTGTAAAAATAATAAAGACGTACCTAATATAAAAAAAAGCAAAGACCTCACTGGAACTCTCTCTTCTTTAGTTCATTTCTTTCCCCAAAAGTCATCATAGCTCATTTTTATATATATTCTCCTTTCTAGGCAGTTATGGCACAAACCAATATACTCATAAAGATAAGGGTTTTTTGACATAAATCAGTTCATACAATACATAGTATTAAATAATTTTGTAAAAGGTCACAGAACAGTAGTACATCTTGGAGAAATCAACATGGCAATGCCCCAGCGTACTCGGTTACATGTGGACTTTGGTTTATTTAACAGTTCCTTAAGCCCTAGCCATTTTGCCTGTTTCCAGTCTTTGCGTGCTATGAACAGTTCCATGATGAACAACTGCCCTTGCCTCTTTGTGAAGATATATGAGTATTTCTCTAGAAAATATCCCTTGAATTAGAATTGCTGTTGTAAGATATGCATTTAAAATTCTGATAGATTCATATTTCACATTGATTTTCAAGAAAAGCTATACCAATGTACTGTTTTGCCAGAAGAATGTAGGATTAACTCTTTCCCTCTACTGTTGCCTTAAGTAGATGTTGACATTTAAAAAATATTATTACACATTTTGTGGACAACAAAATGAAATCTCACTGTTATTTTCCATGCCATCTCTGATTTCCCATGAGATAGAGCTTCGAGGGCTGATGAGAGCTTTGCTCACCATTTCCCCTGTGCCTAAGTGTTGCTCTGCCCTCTCATTGCAGACGCTCACTACCTCACCTGCAGGATCCAGGAATGCGCCGAGACCACTCGGAGTGGGCCTTTTGCTCGCTCCATTGACATCAGTTCCCTGGTCGTCCAGGACGAATACATCTTCATTCAGGTGAGTACAGAATGTGCTGTCACTGGTAGAGGGGGGAAATGTAGGTGAAATCAGCTGCTTACTCGGAACGTGCGGATGGCCTTCCCGAGGCCGGCTGTCCCTCTTTTGACTTTGGTAACCTGGCCCCCTGGGGAGATCTCAGACTTCTGGTGAAAGATGAAGGCACTGTGGGTCAGTATCGTTTACAGGGACCTTAGTGCCCCCATTGAATCCCTTCCTTGAGTTGCTTTTTGATTGCACTGACGGGGTCTTTAAATGACTGGGACTTGAGCTGGGGATTGAGGTTACTTATAGTCAAGTCTCTAATGAGAGTGAACTTTAATTTATCAAAGTGTCATGTCTAAACTTGCTAATGAGAATCTCCCATAAATTAAGCATCACTAGTATTTTTATCCTGGAAGATCCAGAGCACACTAAATCTTTCTTTCCCTTTTCTGTGCCAACTACCCCTTCAAGTGTCCAAGTCCAAAGTCCATCACTCCAAGGACTCTGACTCTCAGATAGCTTACGTAAAAATGGGACTCACATTTTTAGATGGACAAAGGAAGCCTTGTTTTAGGTTTGAAGTTTTACTGAAAGGAGATGCAAAATAGATTAAAAATGAGGAAAAACAAAAGATGGCGGTCTACTGAATGAATGACTATGTGTGTGAGTGTGTGTGCAGCAAATACTTGGCACAAACTCTTTCCTTTAGGGAACTTGAACTTTGGAATCTCCCTGAATTAGGAGCTGTTATCTAGATCTTAATAGATGTATTTGTCTCCTTCTTTCCAAATTGCATTTTATACTCTCTGAGGATAGGGACCGTATTTTATACACACAATTTACTCCTCATCCCTGTCCCTATCCTAACAAGGTATCTTTGCAAATCAGGGGTGCTCAGTGACTACCTGTTTAACTGACGGATTATGGACGTAGCAGTTACTTCTTTTTGCAAATTAGTTGCATGGATTTTTGAGGTCCTAGTAAGATACAGGAAAAGTAGCTAGCCACTCAAAAACCAGCTTGAAAGAGGTAGGAAAAGAGAGGCCTTTGTGGCTTACATGTTGCTGTTTCTTAGTTTGATTAAAAGGCAGAATCTCAGACAAGTTTTCCTAAATATTGGTAGGTCATTGGCACTATCATTCCTTTATTCAAAAGTATTTTTTGAACACATACAGTGCATACAATGCAAGGTAGACAGTACGAGGCACTGCTCTTGGTGTTCCCAAGCTTTCTTCTCTTGGCCAGTTTGTCTTTGCACCCAGTACTCATGGCCTGGGAGTTCTCATGGTTTTGAGTACTATCTCCATGTCCTTATGACTCTGAAGTCAATGAGCTGCGACCTCTACCATGCACTGCAGATCTGTTTATCTAATAGTCACCTCAACCACAAGTAAAATAAATTCAGCATGACCCCCTTGAACCTGACACATTAGTGGTACTACGTTTGACCAGGTTACTTAAAGTAGGAACCTGAAAGTCATTGTATGTCACCCAATTAAATGATTCCATAAGCCTCTGCTAATATCACCATTAGTTATTTCTTAAGTGCTTCCTTTTCCCCATTCCCATTACTGTGGCCCTGGTTTAAGGCTTTATTATTGCTTTATGTCTATTTTTTAAGGTAGAAATACTGGGATAATTTATAAATTTACTAATCCGATTGTACTTTTCTTAATGCCGATACTGCATATAGTGATGAACATGGCAGAATTATTTCTGGGAAACATTACTTAGAATTTAAAATGTTCAGATTTTTCAGTTTCATTTTTCTTTGTATTGCATAAAGTTTTCTATAACTGTGCAGGCAGATATCCAGATTTTTTTTTCTATTTTGAAACATTATTTTTCATTATACTGGAAACCAACAGAAGATTTTTCTTTAATCAGCAGCATATTTTATTTTCTTTGAAAAAGATGTGAGTTCTTATTATTCAATATAGTTTTATCGATTGCCTGCTATGTTTCAGACCCCTTGTTCTAGCTGCTGGGGTTAAAATAATAAACACAATAAAGATCATGCTTTAGTGGCATATAGATTCTAGTGGAAGACAGGAAAAAATATGTATATGATTCTCTGTCTGTCTGTCTCTCTGAAAGGTTCTGAGGTATAGTGTAGTTTGGAGATTGATGACCAGCATTTATTCTGAACTTGGTTTGCTACACTTAGCTACATGACCTTGAGCCATGCCTCATCTGACTCCTCTATAAAAAGGGGATAATTGCAGTTTCCATTTCATGGATCACTGGGAGGATTGAAATTGTTAATTATATCTGTAAAGCACCAAAACAGTGTTATATGTGTTCTCTCTCTCTGTCTGTCTATCCTGCCTGGTCATCTATATATCTAACTATAAAATATATCAGTCAGTAACAAAGATATGGGTAAAAATAAATAAGGGACTGAATGTTGGGTGTCTTTTGGTATAGCTATTTTATTTGGGATGGCCTGGGAAGGCCTAAGGTGGTAAACCAGGAATAGGGTGGTAGCAGTCAGCATTCAGAGGGTATGTTGGGCCCTGAGCCCCTCTGAGCCCCTTGTGGAGATGTGGGGTAAGCAGGTAGAAATCTGAGATGGATTTAGAAGCAGGAGTGGTGAGAGGTCGGGGCTATGCATTAAAACCAGAAGGGTGTCAGCATACTGCTGACCTTTCTGAACCACAACACTGAGGTCACCAAGGGAGCAAGCAGAGAGAACAGAGGCAATCCAAAGAATGGGCCATGGGACACTCTCCTATGTGGCGTTCAGGGAGACGAGAAGGAAGTAGGAAATGAGACGGAGAAGCAGAGTTCAGAGATAACAATAGAAAGTCGTAGGGTGCTAGACCCCACAGGCCTCAAAATCTGTTTTAAGGAATTTTTTGTTTAGTTATGAAAGAGATGAGAAACAATGAAATAGCAATGCGTCACCACGTAATGCAAAAGGCCAATACTCTTGAGAAAACATTGAATTTTATTAACCAGCAAATAAATACCCATCGAATGCTATTATTTGAAACGATCAATTGGGTAAGATTGAAACAAATCGTGTCAGTAGGTGGCAGATAAACAACTACACAAACTGCCAGTGTAAGTGTAAGTTGTTGGTCATCAGAATTTGATTAAAGAGTCCTTTCTTTCTCTAGGTGAGTTTAGCCATTTGCATTGATTGATATGAGAGACATGTCTTAATTCTAACTGTGTATGCTTAGTTTTTAGTTATACTTGCTTAAAAAACTCATCATGTGGACAGTTTTCTTCTTTCCCACATATAGGATTCTTTGATAACCTGAATATTTGTTCTATCTACTTAGCTTTATGAATATAACTTTATATAACATGGCAAATCTTTTTGGATAATATCTATTGATTTCCCCTTGTGAGCAATTATAAAGTTAGTGTATTTCCATGAATTTCTATTTCCTCCCTTCTTGCTTTAGCTCTTCCACCACTAAATTTTGCTGGATTATTATCTTCTAGTATTCTCTTTTAAACCTTAAAATGTAATTCTGTTAGACTTAAATATTTTATGAGGCTCTGAACAAAGGTAAGAAAAAATAGCATGTGTTTATGAGTTCCCACCCTCTCCCTTCTATCCAACACCAGGTTTTTAACTAAGTTGTTTAGAGCATTTACATTTTGCTCTGAATCATCATTCCTGTATTTATTTTTATTTTGGTTTTATAGGTAAGCGTATTCAGTGGTGGCCATCAGTTATTTTCTATACTTTATCCGTACATGTTTCATGTTGGTCACACTACATCGATTCTTCCCCCTGGAATATGTCTCATTCAATTGGTCCAATTACTCTTCACTTTCTCTTCATTTTATTTGTCAATTACAGTTTGCATTCCGTACTATTTTGTATTAGTTTCAGGTGTACAGCCCAGGGGTTAGACAAACATATTTTTTACAAAATGATCCTCCCCTCCTATTTCCAGTACCCACCTGGTACCCTGCATGAGTATTACAATATTATTCACTACGTTCTCTATTTGTAACTACCAACCGGTACTTAATCCCTTCACCTTTTGCACCCAGCCCACACCCCTCCTCCCTTCTGGCAACCATCATACTGCTCTCTGCAACTGAGTCTGCTTCTATTTTGTTTCCTCATTTATTTTGCTCTTTAGATTCTACGTATAAGTGAGGTCTATGGTATTTGCCTTTCAATGGCTGACTTATTTCACTTAGTGTAATACTCTCTAGGTCCATCGTTGCTGTTGCGAATGGGAAGATTTCATTCTTTTTTATCACCAAGTGATATTCCATTGCATTTATGTGCCACAGCTTTTTTATTCACTTGTCTATTGATGGGCACTCGAGTTGCTTCCACATATTCCTTCCTTTTTAATTTCCCCTAAATTTCAGTGATTTATATTTTGAAATATATACTTTATTTCAGTTTCACTGTTTTGATTCTCTCCTTTCCAGACACTTAGAAAGATGTGTACAAAAGACAGGACAGGCAAAGGAGAGCCGTCATTTTTTCCCCTTCTAATCTGTTTTAATTCTCTGAGCAAAATGAGATGGAGAAAAACCAGTCTTACCCATGTTACACTTGAATGGGTGGCAGTGTTCGGGCTCCTCGTTGCCTTTTTTGCTGCTGTTGTTTGACTTCCTTCCTGATTTTTGCCGGTTTATAGTTTGTCATGCTTTGTTGTCTCAACATATCTCTCCTAAGCTCTCGTATTTTTGCTTTGAACTCTTCTCTTGTAGAGATGATCTCATTACATGGATTAGTTTTAGTCATAGCTGTGTGTTCACAATTTTTAGTTGCTCCATGGAAGCATTTTTTTCACCCTATATCTGCTATTCATTTCCCCTGTCCATTTTCTCCCATTATTTTGCTGTATTATTTTATTATTCTTGCACTGTTTTCTTTTATTTCTATGAATAATAACCACTTTATTTCTTAGTGTCATGGGCTTCCCCTGGATGTGAGGAGGTTCTTGGTGATAGATCAGAGCTCTGTTTCAGCTTAACAGGATTCCTCCTTGGTTCCCATTGAGGTTCCATCTCACTCAAGATCGTTTGTCTGTGAGTTGGTTCTTCTCCTAAGGTGGAAGCTTCTGAGTGCTTCTTTACTTAGCCACGCCTGTCCAGCTCCTCCTCGTCACCAATCAGTCCCAGGGACGCTCCTGCAGCCAATTCCCGGGCCCCATTCCCCTGGCTCCAAATAGGTGCTAGACTATTAGTTTTGCTCCTTGGGAAATGTCATCTTTGACGAACTCTGTTTTTCTGCCTTTATCTAAGATTTGTAGCCGTAGGCATTTTTGCCCTGGTGCCTGTTTACACTCTGTCCTTCACTGTGTTTGGCTTCCCTTCCACATATATTGTGTTTCAGGGTTATGTTTCCATTAAGTACAGAGTTTGCATTTTTCTTTCTTGTTTTTCTAGTTGCTTCAGGGTGATTTATTATAAGACAAGGGGAAAGCACCATTATTACTTGGCTATTTACAACCATTTATAAACCCTTATCATGCATTTTCTGAAATGTTGCTAACTGACTTCTTTGCTCCCAGATAGCACTCCCGAACCCCAATCCATTTGAACAACACTACTTCCAAAGTAATTTATTTAAAGTGAAAATCAATGTTCCTGACTTCATTGGCTGCTCGTCACTTATAGGGTAAAATCCAATTTCCTTAACGTTGCCTACAAGCTCCTCTACAATCTGGATCCTACCCGCTCCATCCTCCTCCTGTGATTCCCTATCCACTGCTCTTCCCCGTGTACCTTCCTTGTTCTATGTTAGCCTTCAATAAAAAGAAATTTTAAAAATTTCTGTGTACACACTATGTCCTTTTTTGTGTAATGGACCGTTCTTGTTTTTTTTTCTTTCTTTCTTTTTTCCCTATTTGGAATGTCCCTTTACCAGACAAAGTCATTCTTTAAGATTGAACTTAGGCAATGCCTCCTCGAGGAAATCTTGGCTGGGATTCGACTAAGCTCCTGTGCTTATCCATGAGCACCGTGTCTTCCCAGCCAGATCTGTAAACTTTAAGAGGAACAGGACTAGGTCTTATTCATTGCTGTTTCTTCTGCACTCAGCATAATGCCTAGTACTCAATAAATGAGTGTTGAATTGAACTGTGCTGAGAAGATAAGATACTGTCTTTATTCTCAGGGAGTGTAGTTAGTTATCTTTTTAAAGTAAGGGAATCTTGTTTCTTCAAATAACAATGTAAGATGGCTTAGGGTAATTGACAATTGCTCACTGCATAAGTAATGGCCATATGTAGAATGTCTCTGCATTTTTATAAAACCGCCATCCAGGAATTATCCATTATGTTATTTAGTGTCTTTTTTACTTCAGTCATTTAAATATATTAATATGCATTCAGCCCAGCGGAAAATACAGACAACTAAACGATTATAATGCAGAGTGATAAGAGCTGTAATAGTGAGAAGAAGCGCAAGTTGCTCCCAGAGCCAGGAGGAAGAGCCCCTCCCCCTGCCAGGGGAGGAGGGTCATTGCAAGCTTCCCGGAAGGGAGACTATGAGTACTGGTGTGATGGGTAAAGGAGAAAGGGCTTTGTCAGTGGTGGGAAAGGCCTGGGTAATGTTAGGGAAGCAAGAAAACGTAATGTACCACTGGGACCTCTCTGTCCAAGGACAATTGTAGCTGTGGGAGGGACTGAAGTGGCAGGAAAATAAATTAGAAAATTGTCCTGGAGAGGTGAACCTTTTCTATTTCCTATAATTAGATCTAGGTAACATTGTGATTCTCTTTCTATAGTTGCTAGAAAGCCCAGAACTAATTTTTGTGTCAATTTTAGCAGCTTTTCCGCATTAACCTTTAGGGTATTATTTTTCCTTTCTCCTCTACCATTGGCTGTTTTTTATTATTTGGCTGCTTTCTTTTAATATTTTTTTGTTTATTGCTTTTTAAAAATTATTAGAGCCATCTCAGATAAATTCTATAATCAGTGTGGGTGTTGAATCTTTTCGGATGGGTGTGAGTTTTGAAAGTTGATTTGGGTGCGCAGGAAAGGCTTCCGGAGAAGGTAAGATTTGCACTGTGCTGATTACTGTCTACTTTTGAAGCAAGGAAAGGACTAGAATTCCTCATCCTGTTCATTGAAATAACGCTGTCTCCTGAGGTTTTAATCAGAGCAGAAAACCCTCAGACCTACAGTACTTCTTCCTCCAAGGTATAAACCACAGATCTGTATCTGAATTTGGTATCAGGGAATCAGGTTAGGTCATATTCTATGACCGTGCAAGAAACATACTAAAGAATGATCTTGGGAAAAGAAGCTGTAGTGCTGAAGGCTTGGGTCCATCCAGCCCAGCCTTCCTGGGTGAAGTCTCCAGAAAGTACCCTGAAGGCAGAGCTGACACTGAGGAGTTTGCTTTCCATGAAAGATGCTCACTCACCTTCCATAGGTTGACTTTTGCATGGGAGCCTTGGAGAGGCACATTGTTTTTGTCTATGCCTGCATTTTGAGTGGCTAAAGAACAATGTGACAGGCATAAGGGGCTTTGGTGGGGTTGGCTTTTCATAATGTTAAGGGACTTAGTCACTTAAATTTTCCAGTTTTTTAAAGTATTGATACATTTTGTTTTAGTGCCACCAGAAACACAACTTTGAGGGAGAAAAACTCACAGAAAACGAGACCATTCGGTTTATCCTCTCATTCTTTCCTACCACATGTGCCAAATGTGTCTTAGCCTTTTTTAAATTTTTATTTATTTATTTTTTTAAAGATTTTATTTATTTTCCTTTAGAGGGGAAGGGAAGGAGAGAGGGAGAGAAATATAAATGTATGGTTGCCTCTCGAGTGTCCCCTGCTGGGAACTGGCCTACAACCCAGACATGTGCCCTGAGTGGGAATCGAACCGCGATCCTTTGGTTTGCAGGCCCGCACTCAATCCACTGTGCTACACCAGCCAGGGCCTTTTTAAATTTTTTTACATTGAATTTATTGGGGTGACGTTGGCTAATAAAATTGTATAGTTTTCAAGTGTACAAGTCTATGATATACCATCGGTATATGGCATTATGTGTTCACTACCCAAAGTCAGATTTCTTCTGTTACCATATATTTGACCCCCTTCACCCGTTACTACTCCCCCCATCCCCTTTCACTCTGGTAATCACCATACTGTTGTCTGTATCTAGGAGTGTTTATTTGTTTATTTTGTTTATTTGTTGCTTTTAGTTTTATATTCCACATATGAGTGAAATCATATGGTTCTTGATTTTTTTCTGTCTGATTTATTTCACTTAGCACGATATTCTCAAGACTCATCCATATTGTCACTGATGGCAGTATTTCATCTCTTCTAATGACTGAGTAGTATCCCATTGAGTGTACGTACTGCATCTTCTGTCTCCAGTCATCTATCGAAGGGCACTTTGATTGTTTCCATGTCTTGGCCACCTTGAATAATGCTACAATGAACCCAGGGGTGCATATATCTTTGCAAATAAACGTTTTCAAAGCTTTTAGGTAGATATCCAGATGAGGGGTGGATGGGTCATATGGAAACTCTATTTTTAATTTGTTGAGAAACCACATTGAATCTTAGGGAACTTGCCTCAGGAGCAACCAAAGTATGGAGGAGGGCGGCTCGTGGGGTGGGCTTCCTGGACTCTTGGCCCTCCCTTAAATAGAGCAGCTCTGCTTTTGTTTGCTCTGTATGTCAGGGTTCTTAATACTTTTTCATTTGACAAGACGAACCTGCTGCTAAATAATGTTTGCAAATCACTGCTGGCTCCATGAGTCAAAGGTCAGTTTTTTGTGTGTGTGTGGACAACTGAACCACTGGGCATTCAGGTGACATCTGTATTCTTTCCCTGCATATTAATGAATGTGCTTTTTGAATTTGAGGCATAATTATTTATTCATGAGTAAATCATTACCTACAAATATATATGCATTTGAAAGTGCAGTTTAGATAAACAAAAACCTGAGTAACCTCTTCATAATGAAATTTCTGTGATATTCATTGTGCATTAAAAATAAATTACCCTGTCCCATACCCAGTCATAATTTTCTTTTTCTAGACATGATGTGGTAGAAATGTCCACATACTACTCACACAGCAGCTGTAATTTGGAGAGACTGCACGGGTTCTGCCTCACCTTTTATTTTTCTATTGACAACGAGGTAAAGGTAGTCATCCTGGTGGTTTTACTCAGGGCACCTAGTGTTTGATGTCCTGCTGTGGGAGATGCTGAGCCCAAAATGTACAGCAAGCTGTGACATTTGTTCATCTGTCAATGCTTTTTCTGTGCAGGGGGTCCAGGGCCTGGGATTTTCTAGTGGAATCAAAAGGAGCTAATCCTTCCCAGAAGTGCCCTTGTTTTAATGGGAAAGTGTCTGCCTAAAATGTCTCCGTTCCACATGGATAAAAGAGAAATCGGCTTTCCTCTACAGGGGCAGGGGGAGAGAGACAAGTTTGTTTCTGTGTTCTGAGTCAAACTGGTTGGAAACCCTGTCTTTTCCCCGCGGAGTAGCTTTTCTAGTGATTATTTTGGAGAGTAGGTAGTTCAGCAGTGGTAGTGTTCAGTCCCTCCAGTGATACGGTTCATACCCTGCCCATTAGGGAGTGTGATGAAGACAACAAGAACAGAACCTCAGTAAGGCCGTCATCACAAGAGCTTTGTGTGTCTTTACTGGTAGAGGAAGCTCAGCCTCACCCTCTCTTCCGGGCACAGGAGGTGGCCTTCAATATGATAAGAATTCATTTACTCATTGAATAAAGTTTCATTGTGTATGCAGTTGTATTTCAAAAAGTATACTTATTTATCTTCAGGGATCTGAAATGCAAGAGGAAAAACAGATAATAAAGGACAAATAAAGCATTCTAGAGGTGTGGAGCAAGCAGAACATTTGAAGAAGGGAAGGCCATCCCAGGTCTGCCAAATCCTTCTCCACATCCACATCCAGACCTGCAACACTGTGTAGACCCATCTACTACCTGATGTCACTTCCAGCCCCTAGTCTGGTTGTGTGGAGACAGGCAAAGGAGAAGCCGCTTCCATAACACAGCATTCTGAGTGTGGAGCGATGGCATGCGCAAGAGTGGTTCTAGGATAATCCAGTATGACCGTGAAGCCAGTCGCGGTACTTTGGATATATGTTGCTCTTAGTTTTTAAGAGTTCTGGGTATAAAAATAGAAAAATAACACTGCTGGTAAAGGCTTAAGACGTGTTCTAGGAGTGTTAGCAATTCATAAGTATTAGTAACCAATTAATAGATATTGGGTGAGCCCCTAGAATATGCCAGATGCTGTGGAGCATAGAGAGGTGGAAGACCTTGTCCCTGCTCTCAAACAGTTTAGAATTCAAGTAGCTAGTGGTCTGTTGTGGGCAACAACCCCTGAATTTAGCCACGTGGGTTGTAATCAGGGTTTTGCCGCATGCCAGCCAAGGGGCACGGGCAAGCCACTTGGACTCTCAGTGTGCTAATTTCCTCATCTCTGCACAACGAACTCATGCTACTTGCCCTGCTGAAATTAGAAGGTTGTTGTGAGGACCAAGATGGATAATGATGGCTTTGAAATGCTTTGAAAACTATACAGCCCCCTAAAATTCAAGATTCAAGAGAGTAATGCATATGCAAAAGTCAGCCTCTCTATTTTTTGTATGCACATTCTCTTTTAAAGGTTTTTATAAACCTGTCACATAGATTACTAAATCTTTTTCTCAAATTCATTTTTAATTATTCATAGATTCAACTATGTGTTCACATATGCGCATGATAAGATCTCCTCCCCACATACCTTTCATAGTCCTGGTTATCAAAGAACCCAACTGCTAATGATACACATGTAACTATAGATATTCCGGGGGTTAATTATCTTTCAAGACTTTTGAGAACCTGTTTTGTAGCATGTTGTTCCCCAACTCACCTGCGTTTTGATTTAAGATCCTGCTTTATACATCAACATGGGAGGTAGGAAAGCCTCTAAGGCATGGCTCTTGTATCCCTAATAAATTGTTATCTTTTTGAAAGAAAAAAAAGCCCCAAGGCAAAAATTAATAGAGTGTAATTATTCAAAGAAAATCTATTTGGCAATATTTTAGATGATGTTAATTTGGTCTTAATGGAAGAGATTTTGAATGTTAAATAAATAGCAATTTCATCATTAGGGACACATTTACAACACAGGAGTTTAAAGGAAAATGCAAGAGTTGCAGAGGCAACCTTCAAAAGAAATCCAATAAAGACATCTTCAGGTGAATATTCTTGAAGCACTTTCAGAATCTTAAAAGTGTTTACAAAAGCCAGCACTAATGGAAGTTCTTTAAGTAGTGTGTAGCTGGGATGTGTCTCCCTACATGTGATGGTTTTTGTAGCTGGATGTAAAAGGTGCTGTTAGTGTTTGAAATACTTCCACGAATAAGTGCAAATTAGTGATCTAACTGCGAAGTGATGTTTAGGGGACCTTCGTGTTGAACATCTCAAATGTCCCATTTCACATCCTTCTGGCTCACGTTTGCTCAGAAGCCAGTTGTGCACGCAGGTGGCCTGATAACACCTTGCCTCAGCCACACAGTGAGCCTCTTTCTTTTTGTTCTGGGGCCGATTTCTCCCCAAGTGGGGTGCTCATGAGAGACCCCTTAGTGGTGCTGGTGCAGACACAAACCTTGCAGTGGAAAGTGTCAAGACCCTTTGGGACAATTTGACCAATAGGAGTCAGGAGCCAGTGGCAAGTACTCTTCTCTTCCTGTGATTGAACCTCATTCTCCAAGAGTCCACAAAGGGTCCCTATTGGGATGGAGCCCCAGTTTCTCAGGTTCATAACTAGTTCCGTAACATGCCCTGGATGGCTTTCTCTCTGTCTTTGATTCCTAGTTCTGTCACTCTTGTACCCTGTTGTCATGTCTCAAAAACAAATGAATGTACAAAGACCACACCCCTCCAAAAACAAACAAACAAGCAAACAAACAAACAACAAAACTACCTACATAGAAGCACTTGTCTACATATGGGAGGAACCCAAATGTAGAGGCATTTGGGTTCCTCCCAAACCTAAGGAAACCTTGAAAGATTCTTAAATTTATTGAGTCCCTACTATGTGTCTAGTTTTATAGATAGAGTGAACTATGCAAGAAAAGTAGAATCAACTTCATTCCCGTATAAAATTCCTCACTCCAAATACCCAGTCTCATCCTTTCTAGCTTCCCAGGGATCTTGCTTTATTGATTGTCCTTATTTTCTCTATATCTTTATCTTATTCATCTCTATTACAGGATTTCCAGTGGATAAGTATATACCTACTATCCTTTAAATACCTACTATCCTTAAATTAAAACAAAAGTTTCTTGGAACCCCACGCTCCTCTCTATAAATGTCCCATCTTTCATTCTCCACCGAATCCTTGAGAGCTGTCTCCACTCATTAGCCCCTTCTCTCATCTCTTCTCTCTTTAACGCACTTGAGAGTGACTTCTGCCTCCACCACTCCACTGAAATTACCCTTGCCGAGTTCATCAAAGATATCTTACAATTATACCCCAACAGCGCCTCTCAATAATTAACTTAGTCGACCTGTCTGCAACATGTGACTCTCTTGACTGCTGCTTCTTTCTTAAAGTACTCGATCCCCTTGGCTTCTTTGAAAATGTGCAGTCCGGCTCCTCTCCTACCTGTCAGCATCACCTTCTCCCATGCAGGTGCCTGTTCCGCTGCCCGCCTTTTAAATGGGGGTTGGTCTCAGAGCCCTTCCTAGATTCCTTGTCTCTGCACATTTCCTCTCCTCCTCTCTCACTCCATCCCACCCATTCTCACAACGTAGCATCAACTACTACCCAGATGCCAATGAGCCCCCAATGTCTCCTGCTGAGACAGAGGCCCCACGAAGGGGCTCCTTATTTACAGACCGCCCACCTATCCTTTAGGCATGCCAATCTCTTCATTCCATTCAGAGTTTTACTGTGCATGTCCCTAACCAATTCTTAAGATTTTTTACTTCCCAAGAGATCTGCTGAGGCTCCATGGAAGTGACAATACTTGTTTCCTACTACGCCCAAATAGCAAGGAGCGTTTTCCCTTAATCTTAGACCCTTGTTCTATAATTTGCTTTGTATTGTAATGTAAGTATTTGCCATTCTGGTGGTAGATGGGTGGTATATGTCTGGTTCAGGGGTGTCAGATTGTTTTCATGTTGTGTATCACCTCTGGGTAATTGGTACTAGCTGCATTACCAAAGGTGACGCTGCCGTGGTTCAGTAGGAGAGACTGTCATCGATAATTAGTGGTGTCTCCATGGGTTGGAGAGGAAGAGTGGTGGCATGCAGGCTGTGCAATGCATTTTAGAGGACGGGTGGCACTCGCTGTGTTTAATTGTCCATAAGCCTTACACGGTCAGATGCAGCCTGTGAGCTGTGGTCTGGAAGGTGGGCTTGTCGTCCAGGGGACCACAAGCGTTTCTATGTTCAGCTTGAAGGAGTGAGATCAGCCTCGCAACTCTCAATCTCTTCCGCTATTTGGAAATCTGCAATTGCCTATTTCCAAGGCAGTGATGCTTCAGCATGCTCTTTCCGCCTAGCCACACCTTCAGTGTTTACCTACCAGTTAACAAACGGGAAGAATGGTTGGAAATGGGCCTCACATTTATTTAGTGCCAAATTTGTGTCTGGCACGTGTGCATTTTATTTTATTTAATTCTACTTTAATTGTCACAGGATCTCAGTGGGGTAAAGGTTATTTCTCAATGGAGAAACCCAGATTCCTGAGAATCTGGAGAATCGACCTTTGTCATGTAGCTCAGTAAATGGTGGGTTCAAGATATGACTTCAGGGCTGCCTGAGTTCATAAAGGTTGGCAATAGAGGACAAGGATAAATTTCTCTTTTCATTTCCCAGTCTGAAGATCTGTATATTAGCACCAAATAGCTGGTGTTCTCAGAGACTTTTCCAGATGACTGTAAGAGAAAAATAAGCAGATGTTGGTCCTGTCTTGGTAGATATGAGGGCAGAAAAAGCCTCAGCCCACTCCTTGCAGACTGTTTGTCTGGATCTGTTTTAATTTTGTTCCAGATCAGAAACTTTCTGCATCATCAACCAAAGAAGGGCTTTACGGGATTCGGTACAATGTAATCACACCCACACCTCTGAGACTTGTCTCTCAGATGCACTTGGAGGACTATTCAGGCACTCCTCACCCTGGAGCCCTGGGGACCAAGTGACAGTGTGGTTAATCATCATTACCTTCCCTAACTCATTCTTCTCCAGACTTCACCGCTTGCCTTGTACCTCTGGCATTCATTATCCAATTTCCATGATGCATTTCGGGGCCTGGCTTCTCTTGTATCCTACTCCAGGGGGCAGAGAAGCTGTTGAATGGCCCAGCAGGGTTTCTCCACTTGTCCTACCCTGCCAAGTTCCAGCCAGTCCTGAGCAGTCACTCTGCGAAGCCCGGCTCCCAGGAGGATCCATTTGCCGGGCCTACTCCTATTAAAGATAATTATATTGTCGTAAAACAACAGTGCTGATAATGAAGGCATTTGGGCAGCTGATTGAGAAGTTGACTATTAAATCCAGTTCTCCCTCCATTTCTGTTCTAACTAGGATATATATCTATTTATTTCAGAGGTCCAGCTTTAAAAATTTTTAATCACTCTGCCTTTAACTCCATGGCTAGTTAATGGGGAAAAGAAACATTTTGGATTTCTGCAAGCAGCTTTTAAGAATATGACCTCTGAGAATCCTCATCAGGCAGAATAAGGTCTTCTTGGGATTTAATAGTGGCAGAGCCAGTGACTAATCTATTGACTTGTTTTGATTGAGCACCTACTAGGTACCCAGAGCTGTGATAGGTTCTTTCTGAGAAAGAAGTACTGATTGATTGATTGATTCATTCATTCATTCAGATAACAACCATTAATTGAGCACTTAATATACTCCTGTCACTATTCTAACTAAAGGAGATATTATGGCAAACAAGACTGACAAATGATTGTCCTCATTTTGTGTTCAGTCTAGATGAGGAGGTAGGCTTCATGGCCTGACACGCTCCAGGGCAATGCTGACAAGCATTTCTGAAACTGCTAGGCTCCTTCCCAGAGAGGGGGAGCTCTGGGGGTCATGATGTGATGAGGGTCACTTTCCTGGAGAACGCAGTGCTCAAACTAGTTCTCAATGCAGGGAATTGAGTTGAGAAGTCCAACTGTAGGACCAGCCAGTGCTCCAAGGAAAAGAGACCCTTCAGTGACAGGAAACAGTGTGACAAGATGGGGTGGGAGGTGTGGGGAGGGCAGCCTTTCTGGACTTAAGTCTGTTCTCACCATTAACTCATTCTGTGACCTTGGGCCATCACCTTCCCTCCCTGGAGCTCAGTTTCCTTATTATAAAATGAAAGGATTGCATCAAAGAAGAGCTTTCAAACCTTTTCTTCTTGCTGTTCTTAACAGTGGGAACTACTTTTCAGACAATGATGTTCAAGGAATTCCAATATATAAAACAGATACAGCCCTAACCTGCATGGCTCAGGGGGCTGGGCATCGTCCTGCAAGCCTATACGTCGCTGGTTCAATTCTTGGTCAGAGCTCGTACCTGGGTTGCTGGCTGGGTCCCTACTGGGGGCCTGCAAGGGGCAGCCGATTGATGTTTCTCTCCCTCTCTTTCTCCCTCCCTTCCCCTTTCTCTAAAAATAAATAAATAAAATCTTTAAAAAAAACATACACAGGTGAAATGTTTTAAAGGTTAGGAACTGTATCAGCACCACCCCCCACCCAGCTTTTTCCTCACCTTTTTGTGGACAGTCCCAAAGAATCCCTGTAAAAGCCTTGAACTCTGTCGAACCCACTGGGAGGGCAGTGGGCCTATATCTCCAGAAGTTCCCTTCTAATGCTGAAATTCCAAAAGTCTGCTCACTCTACATGATACTCCATTCAGTTAGACTACTATTCAGAAGTATTTTCCAACTCATTTCTCCAATGTCAGAATTTAAAAAATATTTGGGATGTAGTTAATTTGTCAAGATAGTTTCTGAATTACTCTTTCCTTCTTTCATTCCACACACATCCACGAAGTCACAATATGGAAACAGTGCAGTAGATCAAAATTGAAAATAAAAAAAAGAAAGTTATGATCCCTGGAAATTGTGTAGCATATGAGAAGTGAATATACAAATCAGACAGACAGACATCCCTGTCATGGGAAAGTTTATGGTCTAGTAAGAGAGAAAGATAATATATAAGCAAAGAATAAACAAGAAAATAATTGCACACTATGGTAAACCTATGAAGAAATAAATGTAATTTGATAAATAATAATAACAAGGAGGGCATTTTATTCATTAATTTATTCCATCAGTCCCTCAGTAAATATTTCCAGAGCTACTACTACCCACAGAGCATGGTACCTTACTTTGGAGATTTTGTAATGAGCAAAACAAACCCCAACAATCCTCTTTGTTTAGGGGCTTATGATTTGAAAATTTTTCATCTCTGATCTGTATTAGGAGGCAAATTAAAAAAAATAATAAAAACATGAGTTATAAGAAAATGTGTGTGTATTCCCCCACACATTTGGAGAAAATGTAAAATATCCCCAAATTTTGCTTTTGAGACTGGGGCATATGAAGTGATTTCACAACAGGCAGATATACATGCACACTCTTCCTCCCTCTTCCTAAACTGGGAGTCAGAAGGTCTGAATGGAAATCAATCGTGGCAATTTATTTTTAACTTCTTTCTGCTTAGCCAGGATTGATTTTTGTCTTGGTGATCAATGGCACAGAGAACAGCTCCGTGGCCCAAGCAGCTGTTCAAGTGCTTGGTCTGGTCAGCCCCACATCTATCGAACAGAACATTAGAAGCTGATTATGAAAGTAATAGAATGAAGATGTTTAAGAATGGGCTCGATTACCCCTGACTTCCTGGTGAGGAATGCCTGCAGGGAGGGACTGCTGCCCCGAGACTCGAGGGAAACACAGGGCCAGTCCCCACTGGGCAGGTCTGCACCGGGTGCAGCCTGGGAGAAGGGAGGCCTGGGGCTTAGCTGCCTGTTTACCAACCTGACTTCCTTCCTCTCTCCTTTGTTGGTTCTCCCTCTTCCTCCCTCCTTTATCTCATCTTTACTACACTAACTACTATTAGATTTGGAACTGCAAGCAAAACATCTGCTGCATAAACATAAACGACAGAACGAAATTGATTGGCTTTTCCCTCTGAGCTTCTTGGGCTTTAAAATTGCCTCATTGTTAAACCTCCCTTGTCTCCTCCTCCTTCCTTGTTTCCTAATCCAGTTTATGTGCCGTGGGAGCCTTGTAACCTCTTGAGGACAGAGGAGATGTCTTAGACTTGCTTCTCTGAAAAGTTTGTGTTTCTGGAAGGGCTGCCCACCTTGGAATGATGTGCAGTGATAATTCCACTGAACGCAGTTAGAACGGAGCATCTGCCATCCCCAACGCCTGCTGTCCGGCTCTCCAGCACGAACACCTGCAGTTTGCCGGCCTGCCTGCCTCCAGTAGCGATGGCTTCCAGATTGCAATATGGAGAAATAATCAAAGTGCTCTTAATATGATTGTGTTTATTATTTCATTGTACTCCGTAATTGCTTCTTAGGTGCTCGGAGTGTTCAGTGTGGGAGGGAAGGCATGGAAATGCTGGCTTCCTTATTCCCTGTGAGGTATCTGAGATGAGTCCTTTTGAAGTGGATTGAACATAACTTTTCTGTATATAGTTCTCAGCATTTTCTCATTTAAGATGTGTCCTCCGCGTTTTTCTATGATTTTTACCTCTTGGTTAATTTTCTTACCGAATAATTTGTAGTTCTTGGAGAATCTATTACATGTTAGCAACAGCTAAGACTTACTGAGTAGTTAGTGTGAGCTAGGTTTACTATTAATGCATTTAATCTTTATGATATCCTATGAGGGAAGTCCTACTCTTAACCTCCTTTTCACAAAAGAAGCACAGAGAGGGTAAGTCATGTTCCCAAGATCACCCAGCCAGTCTAGAGCGGAGCGGAAATTGGACCTAGGCTGGCAAACACCAGAGCTCCTTTCTTAGTCACTACACTCATTCTGCTCTTTACATGAGGAGTTACAACAGACACTTTCTTACTTGTCTGAAGCAAATTGGGTCAAGGGGTGTGTACAGGACAGTGAGTAGACACAGAAAGCTTTCATACAAAATAACTGCTTGAGCCACATTTGTGGAATCATGGACCACAAAGGAAACTGGCCGCATAGAATCTTCAGATACAGGAGCTTAAGCAGACCTTTCTGCTGAGGAAGCCGGGCCCAGGAAGTGAAGGGGTGAGGAACACAGCAGATGTGGCGTCTTTGAGTTCCTGCTTTGTGTCAGGCCCGTATGTGTTGGGCCTTGTCTTGTAAGTGGGTCCATAGAACTGTTTTAAGATAAAACTGAGATCTGGAGGCAGTTAAATCCTTTTTCCCAAAGGCCCATAATCGCCATTGGATAGGGAGTTTTGGATTCCTTGTCTAGGCTTATGTTCCAGAGACTTTGTGAATTTTTACAACAAGCACCTAAACAAGTAACCCCAAAGGTACCAAAAGATTAAATTTTTGTTAATCCAGCTGTAATTCTTGGCCATTTCCTTGAAGTAGAGCTGCATGGCTGATATAAACCACTTGCACAAAGATAAACAAACAAATGCATAAATAAAGTTATAATAAGATTATTGAGCAGTGTAGTGCATACTTTTCCCGAAAATGTCAAGCAAGAATGAAGCGCAGTGTTTATGTCAGACACTGCACAGCAAAAATGCTTAGTCAAACCTATACACGCCCACTTCTCTTGTCCTTCCCCCAAAGTACCTCTGCGGGGACAACACCCGTGACCCACCCTCTTGGATCCCTCTTCCTGCAACCTCTCCAGCTTGCTGGTGATCTTCTTTCAAGATCCATCTCTACATTATCACCCCCTTTTCTCTCCCTTTGTTATTTGAAGAGTTTAGCCATTTTCTGGCTTCTGTAGTCTTCCAACCTCAAATATTTCATTTAGCAAACGGAATATCCTTTAACGTTGAGAACCCGATCCTTTCCCAAGCACATGCACGTCCCACTGTGGAGGGTGACACAGGAGCTTGGTTATGCCTGCCTATCTGGAGTTAGGCGAACATGAACTTAAATTCCAGCTCAGCCCTCAGCCATTTCCCTGTCTTCATTGTATCACATGTAAAGTGTAGACAGGAGAAATTATGTGGACTCTGCCATGCCTGGCAGTGATTCTACTGTAATTCTGGAAAAAAACATGAAGAGATGTTGAATTAACTATTATGTTTCTGAGGAGAGGATTTTCCTTTTATAGTTCCTAGTCCTTATCCTGCTCAGGGTTTGATAGTATGTCACTGACCCTATGGTGTCATGTGGTCATCTTATATGTTAGGCTTGTTTTTACAGAGAAATGGTGAACACCGTGAAGTCACTGGCCCCTGGCTTCCATGGGACCCGACGCAGCCTGGGTGCAAAGTGCTGAACAGGGCCTTGCTGATGGACTGCTGCATGTCATGTATGGTAGAACTGGGACCAGTATCCATAATGAAATAGATAAACACGACTGGGGTTCCAGGGATGATGTGAACTTGGTCAGACTTAATGAATATGTGAATTCAGCAGTGAGTGGGCAAGAACATCTTGTAATCTGCTTCTCTGTTTCCCACAGGAAAGCACACTCTCTCACCACCCTTGCTTCTCCATACTGTGTTGTTGCCAACCACTCAAAGGCATAATTGATGTAGAATCATGACCCACTTATAAATATCCATGCAAATATCTCTACTTGGTGTTTTCCTGATCTTGACTTAGCAACCATAGGCTGAAGCAGCCTGGCAATGTGGAAAGACACTAGGGTATCAGGTCAGAGTTCTGAGGTTGGCTTTGAACCTCACCTTTTAGTGAAAAGGTAAACTAAAGTGGCCTGTCTGGGCCTCTGCCTCTTAATTCTAAAATCAAGATATGATTAGACCTCACTCACAGGGTTATGCTCTGACCAAATGAGATTAAGTCCAGTAATGAAAATTAATGGCATAGAGTACTCCATAAATATTAGTTGTTATGATATGATGCCAGGTAATAAGAGAGGGTTAATAGGAACAAGATATATTATCTACCCTCAAAGATATTATAGTACAAGAGATCTAAGTTGTATCCACTTTCTAGGAATTCGGGAGAACAGTTGGTAACTGCAACAAGAGGGTCACTGAGAAAAAGCCTTGGGAGTCAGAGGAAGACGAGGTGAAACCCACTGGGCAACAGGGATGCAGGAAGGCTGTGTTAAGGAGGTAGTTTTGACATAAGCCACTGTGAAAGTCATTGATGCTGGAGGCTTTGAGTGATCTGTGCCACCATGAATCCCTCCGGGTAACTGGTCCTAAAGTAGTCATTCTTTGGAAAGGCTCTGCAGTTGATGCTTCAGACTTGTTCTGGGTTGTACAGTGTAGTGGACATTGCCAGGATTGAAAGGTCCAAGTTCAAAACCAGGTTGTGCCACTTTTAAGCTGAGTAACCTTATGCATGTCTATTAACTTATCATTGAGCAGGGCTACTTTAATAACTGTGTCATCCCTACATGGTCACGTGTGAAAGCAGGCAGTTCATACAGAGTGGTGAACATGGAGACTGAGTCTCACAGTGATGCTTCTGTGTGGGAGGACAGGAGAGGCATGACCCAGGGCATGCAATGGGGAATCTCTGAGAAGTAGAAGTTGGCATTTCACAAATATTCGTGGCTCTCTTGGGGAGGTGACAGTACTTTCTAAGAAACAGCTTGACAGATGGTTTAAATTCATCCACTGCTGTCCCAAAATTCACTCTCAAGGTGCACAAATCCTGTGTTTTCAAAGTTGTGCTATAATACCTAGCAACCCCCCTGTATCCCCAAGACCGTCTGGAAATCCCATGTCTCAAAAAGCACCCCTAACTTCTCTAGAAAATGAGTGATTTTGTTTGCCTTGCCCTTTTACGATATTCAAAATATTTGGCCCTGGCTGGTGTAGCTCAGTGGATTGAGCACGGACTTGTGAAACGAAGGGTCACCGGTTTGATTCCCAGTCGGGGTACATGCCTGGGTTGCAGGTCAGGTCCCCAGTAGGGGACACATGAGAGGCAACCACACATTGATGTTTCTCTCCCAATCTTTCTCCTTCCCTTCTCCTCTCTCTAAAAAGAAATAAATAAAATATTTTTAAAAAGATATTTAAAATATTTGAGCATATCAACGAAATTAATCATTCTCTAAGCAGCTATGCGCCCCTGCCGTTGATCCCATGTGACGGAAGACACTTCTGTTCTCTAGCCCTGGCCATCCATTTCCCACTTGTCTTGTCGCAGTCCTCATTGCTTCTGACCGTTCAGTCTGTGGATAGCTGCTGTAAGCCTCATTGGCAAATTCCCGTGCTGCACACAATCAAGGGCATGGGCGCCTGTGGATCACCAGCTTGATTTCTGCCATAAGAGAATACCACAAACTGGGGGGTTTATGAACAACAGAAATTGATTTCCCACAGGCCTGGAGGCTGGCAAGTTTAAGGTAAAAGTACTGGCCTATTGGATGTCTGGTGAGGTCCCACTTCCTGGTCTAGAGTTAACTGTGCCCTCACGTGAGGGAGGAGCAAGGGAGCTCCCCAGGGTCCCAGGGCTCTAATATCATTTGTGAGGGCTCCACCTTCATGATCTGATCACTTCCCAAGGGCCCTGCCTCCAAACACCATCACACTGGGCATTGAATTGTTTTTCTGCTTTGTTTGTTTTATCCTCACCAGAGGACATGTTTATTGATTTTAGAGAGAGGGTAAGGGAGGGGGAGAAACGTCAGGGGGTTGCCTCTAGTATACACCCTGACAAGTGACTAAACCTGCAACTCATACATGTACCCAGACTGGGAATTGAACCCTGGGAACTTTTGGTTTATAGGACAACACTCCAACCAACTGAGGCATTCATTGACTAGGGCTGTGGGTTAAGTTTTAATATACGAATTGGTGGGATGTAGGGCAGGGCAGCAAAATTCAGTCTGCCACAATTTGCTGGTGAAAATACCTCTAAAATCTTTAGGTTCCTAGGCAGATACTACAGATCATGTTTAACATCCTAATTATTGTATTTGTTGAACACTATAGTTAAATGAAAACATTTTATTACCTCATCTCATTTACTTCTCTGTAAGAGAAGGATAATTATTACTCATTACATTTTTATAGAAAAATAATCCTGAAACTCCAAGAGGTTCATTACCATGCCTGAAATCACATGTCTGATTATTGATTGAGCCGAACTGAAATCCCAGATGTTGCAGATTCCAGAACCTTGCAGCTTCTTTCTTCCTCTCCTTCCTACCACTTTGTTTTGATTTTATGAAATTCTGAGATACTCTGTCAAAGAAAGAGGCTAGTGTCAGGCTTGGGAAGACTTCAATTAACTGACCTCATAATGTCCGTCCGCATAAAGGAAATAGGCTATGTGATATCTGGAGTCAAAGAGAAAAGCTTATACAATCTAGACTCCTTATAATATCTTCTCTTGCTTCTTCTCGTTCCATCTTTTACAAAATGACATTAAACTCAGTGTGCAAGAGAAAGGGGCAATTTTGAAAGAGGAAAGGGACAGTGTTTCAACAGTCAGTTTTAAAATTTCTCTTTAGAATATCCATAGATAGTATTTTCTTCTTTGTGTGCGAAGCTCTGGCATCCCGAACCTAGAATGCTCAAAGTAGTTTGTATAGATTTTAACGTTTTTCTATTATTATATTAACTGGGAGTATCCTGATGCTGCCAAATTTTGTACTTCAGATTGACAATTTAAATCTGCATTTGTTCATTTGTTCTTTTTTTTTTATTTCTGCACTTTGCCTTTTTATCACCACCCCCCTCAAAAATATACTAGGAGAGGAAAACACAAAGAACTTCCATTTCAAAGGATTAGGTGGGCATCTTAAGAACTTCATCCCCTCCATCTAAATCACAAAAGCCAGGAGGTTAAGATAAGGCTTGCCCCCAGTACTGTCTAAATCTTTGGCAAGATCACTGGGGCTTTGTGGTGTCCAACATCCTTCTGCTTTGTGAAGTCATCTTTGCTGAGGACAACAAGAATTCCAGTCCTCTGAGTCTGCTCGATTCTGACCAGGTGGCCTGTTTAGCTACCCCAGCACTTCCCAGAGCCTCCAGGTTGCATAGATAAGCCATCACCCTGCTGCAGCCTCCAAGACGTTGGACTGATGCAGACCTCTGCCTCTAGTTCAGCAAGGACCGGAATACGCATTAAGTGCTTAGGATATACCAGGTTGAGGGTTAAAGCTCTTTACCTTCTATATTGTGTTTAATCCTCATGATAACATGCTAATAGGTAGCATTAGTATTTTCATTTTCCAGAAGAAATTAGGAAGATTCAATTACTTGTCCAAAGTCACAAAACCAACAGGTGGCAGAAGCAGGATTCCGAAAAGCAGGTCTGGAATCCCAACCAAAGGTACTATAATGCTTAAAGATCGGTGGGAGTGGGGCAGGGAACCAGACTCTTTGAAAATACATAACTGGAAGCTGATCAAGTCCAAGCCCTTTATTGTATTTGACAAAACAGACATAGTGAATGAGGCATACTGATTCTTCCTGTAGTGCTGTTCTGGACTAGAGACACACAGCCTTTGTCCCATGCTTTTGTGACTCACCACCTTTTCTCTGCCTTACTTCCCAATAGGCAGTGAAGGCTTCAGGGCTGGTGAAGGTGGCAGCAGCTGTGTAAGTGTTTGTTAGCCAGTGAGTGTGTGGGCAACCTCAGCACACGTCTTCTCTAGAATGTCTGCCCCCCACCCCACACACACACAGCTAGTGAGAGAGTGCCAGTGTCCGCAGTGTCAGTTCTGTTATCCCGAATCTATTCTTGGGGAAGCTACATTGGGTTTATTATATTAGGGTCCTAAAAATGTTTACATGTGAATCTCTTTCATAGGAGGTTCAGCCTCAGTGAGAGTGTTGTATTAGATATCAGACTCACTCTTTCTAAAAACAAGCAGGTAGAAATGCATATTCCATTAGTATCATAAAGCCTCCAGGACAGAAATGGAGCCAACACCAGTTGGACAAACCCTGAAATTCAAGAGCAAACAGCCTAGCATAGAAGATGGCCGATAAGGTGTCTCATTGTTCCCACTGCTGTACATAATGATTCAGGGACGTGATGTGTCACCTTAGCAAAGTGCTTTTGGAAAATGAGCTCAAGACTGCAGAGGTGACATAACCCATCATGCAGAGGGTCATCCCGACATTTACAGTAACACCCTGATGAGACCTATGGCCATTTATTGATTCTTGTGGCCCAGCAGCCAGAAGCTTGTCTTTGTTCTTGAAAAAGAAATGTGATCTTTGAAGGAATAATGTAGGTGGGAAGGAAGAGAAAAGCCTAACAATGTGAAGATTTATTTTAAATAATCTGAATAGAATTAATGAACAAAGAAATTGGGAAAGTTAATTGTGCATCATAGCTTGCCTGACTCCCTTTCGTTTCTTTATGGAGGAGCGACCAGTGCAGAGCCTGTGTGTAGCAACTAACGTGTGTCCATACAGGTGGTCTTTTCTCTTGGCTTAGCCCGATTATTCACATTATAGTGGACCCAGCAAGGTGCTCTAGCTGGAAAAGCTTCTAAATGTCACTTTTCGTGATGGCAACAATTCTTGTGTAAGCCAAATTTATTTCCATTATGGTCTCTCTTATTCTCAGATTCCAAAGCAGCGCCCTTCATCCTGTGCAACAATAGAGCATTGATTTCTCAAGGCTGATAAATTGATATGAACTCTCACGTAGAAATAGCCGCCTTGCTGCTAGGCATCTTGTCTGGGAAACTGGAAGTTGAGTGACATGGAATCTATTCCCTTCCATGGAGAGGAACCAGCATAAGAAGCTTGGTATCAAACAAACTAGGGTTCAATTTCTAGCTTCATCGTTTATTTGTGGTGTGTCTTCAAAGCCTTTGAAATCTAGTGTGCATACAGGAATGCTTCACATATATTAAAAACTCAAAAAATGTTATGTTATTAACATTTTTACCTTGTAAAGTACTAATAATGTTATTAACAGTAATATTAATAGTGATAATGATTATTGTGGATATAAATAGTTGTCATGCGTGTAAAACACTCATCACATAATTGATACTCAGAAATGGTAGTTACTGCTTTTCTTCTCAGCTTACTTAATGCCCATTTATGAATTCTACAGACACTACGAATTTACTTCTATCTATGGCAGAAACAGGCCCAATATGACTCAAAGCCAAGTTCTTGCGGGGACAGATTTCTCTGTCTCTTCCAGGGCAAGCCATCATCCAGAAGCAAAATAGGAATAAAAAAAAAAAGGACATGTCAGGTTAGACTTGGTTACAGCAAGACTGGGAACAAGTCAGAAGAGACAGATGTGTTTAATGGCCAATGCACTTGTCCAAAGGAATCATTTTCACTGGCCAGAAGCCCAATTAAACCTGTAAAATGGAAATGCAGAAAATCAGATTAACGAGCCAGTCATTAGTGAGGAAAAGACCCAGCTAATTCTGTGTTTAGCATGACGGATGGGCCCAGAGCAAATAATTGGATGACATTCATCAAATGTAAAATAAAAGGCGTTGCTGAAAGGGAGAGTGGTAATAATCTCTGGGATTTACAATGCCAGAAAATTTGCTTATAAGGAAGAGAAAAGTTCATCAAATTAGATTAATAGTCACTAAACTTTATTCCTTCCTTGTGTGGTTGCCAGAGAGCCACACAAAGAGCAGAGAGGCAGCACATGCACCAGCCTGGTCTCACCCCGACCTTGTGAAGGTTCTCCTCGCAATGGGGCGCTAAGGCTTCAATTTGGAGATAAGTTCCTGTGCCATCCAAAGACTGGGCAGGAGTGGGGAGTTCTCCACGTCCATGGTTTAGTTACTAAACACTGGAGAAAACCAAAAGTCTCTCTAGTTAAGCGAACTAGTCACAATTCATTATTCAGTTAGGAAGTATTGACCCCTGCCTTGTGCCTGACATTTTGGGGATATGTTTGTTCCCAATTAAGGGTCTAGGTTAGGCTAGGGTCATACTCTGGCCATGACAATGAAAGACTGTGTGATGTTGGGCAAGTTAGTTGACTTCTCTCAGCCTCAATTTCCTGACCTGTAAAGTAGAAGTACAATCTATCTCTATATATATTTTACATATCTGTGTGTACATAATACCTAATACATATGCACGTGAGGTATGGTTTATAAACTGCTTATCATAGGATCTTTCATGTACTAAGGTTTTACTGCATGGTAGTTCTTATTACTCTTTTATTTTCTCACCTCTTCCAAGGAGACATTATTTCGAAGATGCAGTATAAATGCATGATTGATTTTCTGGGAAAATGAAGAAATACAAACGTATACACACATGCCAGTTACAGAATTTTTTTTTTAAATTTAAGATGTTAGAATCAAGGAAATATATTGCTGCTACAGTGAGGTGAATACGATGAATGGAGAACTCATTTTAGTCACAGTAAGAGGAATACAGGGTTAGAGCAAACCTGATTGGGTTCAAATTTGTCTTATCTTGGGCAAGTCACTCAGTATCTTAGAGCCTCTGTAAGGTTGAAGTGAGGTTGAAACTAGATAGTTTATACAAGGGCTACATGCAGTTCTGGAACATGGAAGATGAACTCAATCAATGACAGTGAGACCAACTCGGCCTGGGGATTGGGAGGTTATGACCTTCTAGTAAGACGTGGGGGGATAATCACAGGAATGTGTGTACCACCAGAGTAAATGTTGAAATGTGGTAGAAATGGAAATAACCAAGTTCAGGAGTTGAGAGAAGGGAGACATGATAATGAATTGTTGGCATCCCAGTGAACTCAGGGGTCTTACACTGAGCTTCAGAGCATCGGTTAGATTTTGACAGTGCGGAGAGGGGCATGGCCAGGGCAAAGGCAAAGCTGCAGGAGCCAGATTGTTATTGCTGTGAGATGCTCTGATGTCAGAGGCACTGGGAGAACCTCCGGGCTCCCTGGGCTTCACGAGGCCCCTTAATAGTTGAGATCATTTTGTGGTGTATCTACAGTGTAATCTTCATCTTTATGATTTACTCATTCTCCACCAGCTCTTCCAGGTTCTGTGTGTGAGCGTGTGGGAGGGAGAGTCTGTGTGTGTGCAGGACAAGTAGCTCTGATCACACAGTGTCAGGTCGGTGAGGTTCCGGGGGTCTATGGAGAACTGAGTTTTAAGCATATAGTAAGTGACCAGAGGATATATCTTTGAATTTACAAGCTACCCCTGGGTACACAGCCTCCTCTGGGGGTGATGAAACCATTGTAGAACTACCGAAGAGGGGATGATTACACAAAATTGTCAATGTGCAAAATGCCACTGAAGTATAGACTTTAAAACTATTCATTTTGTGTTATATGAATCCCACCTCAATTAAAAAGAAGTTTATCATCACTGTAAATGTAAAATTCAGAAAACTGACTGCATCTGGGAGGGAGGGAGGCAGGCAGGGGTCAGGATAGCTGAGGAACACAGTGGCACAGAGGTGTATGTCAATTGTCATTAAAGTTCTGGGTCTGTGCTGCTCCCGATGTGGTCCCCAGACCAGCAGCATCAGCATCATCTGGAAACGAATTAGAAGAGATGGTTCTTAGGCCCCACCCCAGACTGATTGAATCAGAGACTGTGGGTGGAGCCTGGCAGTCTGAGTTTTAACAAGCTTTCTGGGTGATTCTGATGCACGCTAAAGTTTAAAAACTGACCTAGGTTTGGGGTTGACAGATACATTTCCATGTGTTAGTTTTATAGTTAAAAATAAAACCAAATTACACAAACAAGTAAGTAAATAAGGTCATACAAAGACTAATGGCGGCTGTTTGGAACTGAGGATTATATTTTAATCTGAGTCTATGTAGTTGAGATTTATTTAAAAGTGAAAAATTAAGAGTGTCCAGTAACTCATTGATCTTAATATGTCAGCACCCTGCTTCTAAGCCAGTGCAGAACAATGTAGATTCAGAACAGATATCTTACCAAGAAAAAAAAAAGTCATGGAACACAAGACAAAAGTGGTTCTAATTAGAACATAGAGATGTAAGGGCAACGGCGAACATCAGGGGGAAAACCAGCCTCTCCTCTTGGTTCACAGCCGATGTCTTTGCACCAAGTTTTTGCAAGGTTCTGCCTTCACGCTGACTCCAACATCTGCTCTACCTGGCAGCTTATGGTGCCTGGTTTGTGGGCTTCCAGTCTGTGTGGAGCCAAGGGGAGCTACGGGAGGTGCCATCTCTCAGAGCGAGGAGCCACGGGTGGATTTCAATAGAGGCGTTAGACCCCTCCTGCTCTCAGCGGCCACTGTGGATGGGCGCCAGGTTTGGCCCCGAGTAGGAGGACTGGCTTTTCTCCAGCAAGTGCTTGGGCCTAATGAGAACAGAGCCTGTGCCTCCAGCAGTTGCCTCCTCAGCACAGCAGCCTGGCTGCTATTGTCATCTGACGATTTTCTCCGAACAGGCTATGTTGTCGTCTGTTGCGAATATTAATTTCCCCTGGGTTAGCATGATTGGGCCGAGAGCAGCCATCTGCGGAGCTGTGCCGCGCTGGCAGGACTTCCCACTGAGCCCAGGCCAGAGGATGGTTTCCTGGAGTGGTTCCCAGGTGACCGTGAGAACCCCTACTTTCCCGAGTGAAGTTACAGAGCCCAGCCCCACAGCCGTGACAGCAGAACCGGAACTCAAACCCAGATTTCTGACTTTTAAACCCAGAGTTCTTCCTCTGACTTTTGATGCCTTTAAGTAAGTCCCTATATATCTGATGAATGCATTAATGTTTAAATACAAAGGAAAAAATGGGCTCAGATCAGAAGTTAATTTCAAAGTAATGAGAACTTTAAGCAATAGTAATTATCATAGCAAGAAAGGAATTCCTTCGACCATCACGTCATGGTTGCAATGGATTAAAAATGGTTTTTTAAAAAGAATAAGGAAATCATGGATACAGCCCACATTGATAGCTTCTCTGTTTTCAGTTTAAAATATTTATTAGGTGTGCACACATGCAGAACACAGTGACCAAATAGAGTCCCTGCTCTCACAGAAAGTGCCAGCCACGGGGAAAGACTGTGGTCATTGCCCACCTATTCTCTAAGTGCCATAACATGAGAGCAGCTCAGGGCGCCGTGGATTGGAGGTTCAAAGCCAGCGAGGGATATTCTCTAAGAGGTTGTCACAAACCTTTGTGGCTATGGATGGAAAGGCTAATACTTTCCAACTTGTGCCATGGTCTGTGGCCCCATCTGACCTCTCTGTGTTTCCTCCTAACTCAGGTAACAACTGGTGGCAGAGCCAGCTACTATGTGTCCTATCGAAGAGAGGCCTTTGCTCAGATAAAGCTGCCCAAGTACTCACTGCCAAAGGTATGTGCCACCTGCTGTCCTGGGTCCTGCCAGATGAAGTGGCAGGGAGAAGCTGCCCTGGTAGGCGGTGGGAGGTTTGATTCCTGCCTGGGAGACAGTCGGTATTCAGCCTGACTTACCACTGCAGGGTTGGGCCTCTGTTGATGTTGCTGAACCTGGGTTCTGTGTTTTCCTCTCAGCAGGGAACACAGGCAGGAGTTTTAATTTGCTATGACTCAAACATCCTGCACAGCCTTGGGTCATTCCCCAGGAGTGGTAGTGGGAGGATTTCACTACCTTTGGAATCTCTTCCGAGGACCCCTTCCTTTTGTAAGGGCTTTACTGCCCAATAGGGGGGTGGGCTCAGATGGCCCAGGCAGGAGCACAGATGCTATAAGTGTGTGTGCGTAAAGGTCCACAGTTGAGTCTCCTGCTTTTCTTGCTTCTCCTTACATTTTAATGCTAAATATAAATGCACTGCCTATGTTCTACTCCCTTCTGTCATTATGAGTAATGAGAAAGGAATAATTTAATACAATTTTAATATCAAATGATGGCATGTTAACTCTGCTATTGAAAAATTATAAAACTTTAGCCATGCAGCAGCTTCTTATTTTGATGAAGTAAACATCAGCAAAATGAAAAGGGAACCAATTGTATGGGAAAATATATTTGCCGTGATACCTCAAACAAGGATTTGATCTCCAAAATATATAACGAACTCACACGACTTGACTCCAGGAAGACAGACAGTCCAATCAAAAAATGGGCGAAGGGCCTGAACAGACAATTCTCCAAGGAGGATATACAGAGGGCCCAGAGACATATGAAAGGATGCTCAGCATCACTAGCCATCAGAGAGATGCATATTAAAACCACAATGAGATACCATTTCACACTGATCAGAATGGCCATCATAGACAAATCAACAAACAACAAGTGCTGTGAGGTTGTGCAGAAATGGGAACCCTAGTACACTGTTGGTGGGAATGCAGACTGGTGCAGCCACTGTGGAAAACAGTATGGAATTTCCTCAAAATACTAAAAATGGAACAGCCTTTTGACCCAACAATTCCACTGCTGGGATTATACCCTAAGAATCCTGAAACACTGATTCAAAAGAACCTGTCTATCCCAATGTTCATAAGCAGCACAATTTACAATAGCCAAGTGCTGGAAGCAGCCTAGGGGCCCATCAATAAGTGAGTGGATCAAAAAACTGTGGTACATTTACATGATGGAATACTACACAGCAGAAAGAAA
>PVKM010007392.1:26343-41738 GCA_004027735.1 Carollia perspicillata | reverse complement strand
ACCAGAGCATGTGGAGTGGGCTGAGTAGTGCCTCCCCAGAATTCAGGTCTACTCAGCAGCTCAGAAAGTGACCTACCTGAGAAACAGGTTCTTTGCAGATATAATTAAGACAAGGTCATGCTGGCTTAGAAAGAATTCTAAACACAATGAATGGTGTCGGTACAAGAAGAGAACAGAGAAACAAACAGGAGAAGGCCCCTTGAAAACAGAGACAGGGACTGGAGTCTTGCAGCCAGGGCAACCGGGGGCCGGAAGGGGAAGCAAGTCTCGTCCAGAGCCTTTGGAAGCAGTGCGGCCCTGCACCAACATCTTGATTTTGAACTTCTAGCTTCCAGAGCTATGACGGAATAAAGGCTTTTTGGTCAAAGCCACCCATTTTGTGCTAATTTGTGATGGCTATCCTAAGAAATGAGTACACTGTGTTTATAATTTATAAGTAAAATAGACCCACCCATGAAGGTGCAAGCTAATGTTTTATTGGGATTGGGGGGTAGATGGGGAGGTTCAGAGATGGCTGCTCCCTGTGTACCCCACATCCTGGCAGAACTGGGCAGGACTGACTGACTCCAACCGGCCCTGCTCCCTCCATTTCCAGCCATCTTTTCTTTTGAACTGTTCCCTCTGCTTAGAAAGCTTTCTCTCCCGTTTTTCCATGTGTAAATACCATCTACCCTTGAAAGATTGTGCCAAATACTCAGTTTCTCCTCAGTACTTCCTTTATGTGCCAGTCTTATTTACTCAAGGCATTACGGTGGTTTGTGAATATGTCTTTCTCTCTTGCATAACTCTAAAAGCCCCTTAAAGAATGAAGCTGTTTTCATGCCATCATTACCCCTGCAGAGCCCACCGTAGAGTACTCCAAAAAGTCACCTAGAACACACGTGGTGCCTTCAGATGGACCTGAGGGGAGCAGTCCAGGGGAATGAAAGCTACAGAGCTCTGTCCTTGGGCCACCAACTCTGGTTATGTTTTGATAAAACCTTGCTGAAGATGTGTGTGCCTTTCAAATTCCCAAGTGACATGGAGCAGTGGGTACAGTGATCACACTGGATCAGCAGTCCCCGGCCTTTTTGGAAATAAAACAGTAGTGATGATTGACTGGTTTTGTTGGAGACCATTTTTCCAGGGACCGGGGTGGGGGGATGGCTTTGGGATGATTCAAGTGCATTAAATTCAAGCTCACCTCCTGCTGTGTGGCCTGGTTCCTAACAGGCGTGGACCACTACTGCTCCGCGGCCTGGGAGTTGGGGACCCTGGCACTGGGTGATAAAACTGGGAACAAGAAAATATTTCTGTAGGGCCAAGAACTGGAATCGCCTAACAAGAAGTAAATGTAAAGTCCCTTATTAAGTTAAAAAGAAAATTAAAAATTTAAGGTAAAGATAATTGATTCAGAGCTTTGCAGAGTCACATGTGGAAAGACCTGGCATTTGATGTGATTGTAGCAGTAACACCTGTATCAGTCTTTCAGGAGTTAGAAACATAGAATTAGAAGTCAGACAGACAGAATCAGCTTCTAACTCTCTCTGCCTCAGCTCCCCCATATGTAAAACGGGCACCATAAAAATTCACGTCAGGGGGTCTGAGGGTTTTAAGGAGGATTAAATAAAATAATGAGTACAAAAAGTTTAACACTGAGCATGGAACATATTACTTAAATAATTTTAATTATCATTGTCAGCATCATCATTACAAACATTTTTGTCATCTTACCTATCAAGATAACCTACTAAGAACCCAGGATGTCCAGAGGTATCACTTGTCCTCTCCCTGCCTGTCTGGTGACGTGTAAGACAGAACTAGGAAGGAGTCTGGCCACTGCAGGCCTCCCAGAGAAGAGCCCGAGAAATGACAAGTCACAGAGGGGACTGACTGCAGCTCGCAGGGGCGCAGGAGGCCTGGGAAATGTTGGGAGGTTTAGCATCTGCGTTCACGGCTGTCTTTAGAAGAAGGATGGGTGTTCCGCCTGTGATTTCTAAGGTCAGGGAATGAACGTACAAGGGATGCAGATTTTGTATCAATATAAATTAGTTTTCAAGGTTTGAGTTATTCAAAGGATTAATAAAGTTCCTCCACAGATGGTGAGCGGCCCATTGCTGGAGGCATTCAAGCAGAGAATGAATGGCCACTTGTGTGATTTGCTTTTAGCCTCACTGAATAAATGACTTCCAAGTGCTCTTCATACTCTGAAGGTTTTTAACTTGTGCAGCTTTATTTTCCCCTCTGACCGCTCCCCAGTTAAATAAGTGATTACGGGGTGTTTGAAGTGAAAAGCAAATTAATTCCCCAGAGATGCACCACCCAAGGGAACTAAACTGGGAAGACTGTCATATTGCTTCACTGTAAACACTTCAGTCATGTTACTTAAGTTACATAATAATAGTACTTCGAACTTTAATAAAGATTTAAAAAATATTTTTCAAATCTTCATCTTTCAAAAAGCATTTTTGTGGTATATTTTGTTTCCTGAACACTCATTTCACTATACCCTACCTAATGTGGTTTTTTTTTAATTGGACAGGCAAACAATGAGGAAGGAACATTTGGAAACATTCCTAACATAGGTTTATCTAATGATAAGAAATTTGCAAGCAATATTACTTAATAATATTTAATAATATCTGATCACTTCATTAATACCTTATAAGTAGCAGATAAAATATATATGAGAAATGCACTAGATAATTCCTTAAAATTCCCCTTTTTTTACTATTGGTCAAATATTGTGGCTCGAAACAAAACATGCAGCACAAATTTGAGAGCCAACTAAAAATGCAATTGCTTATCTGGGCCCAAATTCAGCCGTAAAGATGTGCCGTTTTATTTATTTCTCTATGATATTGAATAACAAAAAGATAGTTTTATTGTAAATCATGTTTATGATAATTTAGATTCATTCAGCATGTTTAAAAAACTATTTTTTAGAAAGTGTACATCAAGGATTATAATAGCTTGAGAAGGGATTAATCAAATATTATTAAAAGATGCTATTCCTTCTATAACCTACACACTAAGTTACATCAGTCAATATCCTAGTCAAACTTTTCTTCTCTTGTCAAGAACATTTACAGTAACTTTAGTATACTCACGTATGTCAGTCTTGCTTTATTTTTCTCTAGTTATTTCACTAATTGTATTTTCAAAATAAGAGTGCAACAAACTCACTCCCAAGATCACTGAACATAATTTTAAGGTTTATGCTTGACCTATATACTTAAAAACAACAGCACATAAAATAATACTTGGTATAGCATCAAAACCATATTAGCCAAGAAAACAATTCTTAAAAGATTCACATTTTATGGAAGAATAAAATGCAATTAACAAATAAGACCTCCTCTGCAAATGTGGCTGTGAAGTTATATATATATATATGTGTGTGTATATATATACTTTATATATATATGAATATTTTATATACATGACATTTTCAAAGTGCTGACTTTTAAAGGGAAATTAGATTTGACCATCTCTTGTATAACAGTTTCTGTGCATTTTTTGTTGGAGTACAGAGTGGGGGCAGTGAACAGTGAAAAGACCAAAGTTTTGCAAGACCATCTACATAATGGAGGCAAGCAAGCTGGAGAACACCAGTCCTCAGAACCGACCCTTTTAGATGCTTGGGCTCAGAGTAATTAAGAGCCAATAGGGGGTCTCTGGTCTTCAGTCTAATGACTGAATTGGGACTATGCTGGTTTCCATTTCTCATTTTAAAATGTACACTTTGAAAACTTCTCATTAGATGACATTAAAACTCTGTATAGAGAAAAGACACTGGACTGCAATGAGAGAAATAAGGCAGATGTTAGAAAAGAGAAATGAAGACTATATATCCAACAAGCAATTATCAGAGAGAAGAGATCTACTCAGGCGGGTTTCATTTCCTTCATTCCTTCCTACCCTACACACAGATACCTGGTACTGCTATACTCTGCACAAATCATACGAGCTGTGAGTATATCCTTTCCTTTTAATTTTTATTAGAAAATAGAAATGTTCATGCTGATATGGGCCACAGTGCCCTGAAAGCATGGTTTTGAACTGCATACCCATGTGCCAGACTGTGATCTTCGATAAGTCATTTGTACTCCAGTCTCCCTTTATTAAGGCATGGCATTTGGAGACATTAGTTTCCCTTAGCCAAAGTAGAATTATATCAAAGATGTCATAAAAGTGCTTTGAGAATTGTGCTATGAAGATGTGTTTGTAATAGTAGAGAGGCTTCAATGGTCTGCTATTTCATTATAAATAAAACTTTAATACTCTTTAAAAACATATGTATAAGAGCTCAGAGAAGTCTAAGGACTAAGAAAGTGTGAATCATAAACTAAATTGACAAAATAAATCATTTTGAACCCTAGAGGTTAAACATATTTGTCCTAGTAATAGTGACTTAGGGAAAACAAAAATTCATTATTTGAAGGATGATGCAAATATCTTGTCATATAAAAGTATTAGATTTTAGACTTAAACTTTAGATTTTGGATGTCTCTCAATTCAACTTGAACACTTTGACATAGTCTTTTATTTTAGAAAAACTCTACGGCAAGGCCTCATTGTATTTTATACTCTGTCCATTTGCATGGTGCCAGGTTACCAGTGCCATTGGTGTTAGGTCTCAGCAATCCAGCTGTGGTTCTAGATCCGGTTCTGTCCATTTCAGTGCAGCTGGGCTGAGAGTGGTGGCATAAGTTTTTTTTTAGGATGAACACATATTTAAGGCTAATACTTAGCATTCTTGAAAAAAGCCGAGTAAATCTCTAATTCATCTAATACTAATCTGCATAAAAATTTTACACAAACAAAGGATTAGTAGCCAATATTATTTTGTTCAGTGGAACATTTCTTATCGGTGTTTCTCTTTTTAGGTTGATAGTGTGTACTCAATAAATAAACTGTCATAATCCATAACTTGATAAGAGCCTTGACAATGTAATGAAAGAGGAAAAAAGACTATAAAAGTGACAGTACTGTAAAATGGAAAGGATATGCCACTTAGTAAAATAAAATGCATGTAACACACAGTGGAAAATAAAGAAGCTTATCTGTAGCTAAAGGAACATAAATTTTGTTCCTTATTAAGCCAAATTCCCCTAATATAAAAATTTAAAACCTTCCCATTGGAGATAAAATATTTATCCTAATTTAAATATACAGTGTTAAATAAAGCAATGCTCATTCAATATTCTACTTATCATTTCTTAAGAGCTTACTATTATTCTATTTCTGTATGTTTGTTTTCAGTGGCAGGTCAAGAAAATTTATTTAAAAATACAGTGTTGAATGGTTAGCTGAAGAACATTCTACATGCACAGGACGGAACGTGAAAGGACCTAGACTGTAGACTGCTGTGGAGACAGAAACCTTAACAAGCAGGATGCTGCAAGTTGTAAATGGAAGTAGACTTCTGATTTCTAGTAGTTAAGAGTGAACATTTGCTACAACTCACTTTCACAACAGAGGTTCTACCAAATGTATGTATCGTGAATTCTCAGGGAGGCGGGGGTGGGAGTGAATTGGGCTAAAGTAGCTATCTCAAAGAATACCATACAAGAATCCCATTCTGCCTTTACATTTGTAGATGAGATATCTTTTTACAAAATAATCTATGCACACTGCTCAACACACTACATATGCACTTGTGCGCTCTATCAGAAAAAGTTCTTGGAGATGAATTTCAAGTATGCCACCGGAGTCAAGCTGCATGCCCCGCTATAAAGAACTACCAGAAATCTGACATATCTATGGTATTCACAGATGCAGATATATATTTATGAGACTCTATCAGCATACATCAAATGGCTATGAATAAAACATCATTCAGTTCCCCAGGAATGCAATTCCAGCTTCAGAAGAGGAGCATCGCTAAACCCCTTTGCCACTGTTGGAAAAGGGAAGCCGAAAGAGGTGCATCTCAAAGCAACAATTTCCTTTATCAATGCCCAAACGTTAACCTTAGGTTCACTTTCAGACACAGAAAAATAACGGTAACATGGGTTTTCTAAGTTTTCAATTTTTAGTATGGCTTGCTCTAAGAACCGCTTTATATGCTGAAAAATAGAAACAGTGCACAGCGACGAAGCATATGTCCATGGAAACAGTAAAATACCTAGTCCATGCTATTTGACGTCAAATGAGATCATCCCCAATCCACAGTTTCCTTTGCTTTAAAGAGAGCTGTTCTAGATCTTGCCCAATAGCTGGAACCTCAAGCACCTACTGATGTTCTGATCCAAAGATCATCTGTGTTATTTGCCATTGATACTTGCTGCATTAGATACTAGGGATCCATGACTGATATCCACACTCCAAATCAGACAAAAGATTATAAAACCCAACCAAAGTCAACCCTTTAATACTCAGCCCATGACAGGAATGCGACCATGTGGTGTAAGAAAAAATAGTGCTGTACAATGCCTGGCTAGAAAACGTCTTTGGACATTACTTAGGGAAAAGGAAAATGTTTGTACCCACCTGGGATCTTTCTGAATGCTATCAATGGACGGGGATCTGGCCAAGGTGCCTTCGGGCGGGAGGGTGGGGCCGGATTTGCTGTACGGAGACTCGACAGAGGGACAATACTGCAGCTGTCGGTAGGGGTCCGCGTAATTGGAGGCTGGGCCGGCGGCGTAGCTGGCCCGCTGGAAGGTGGCTGTGGCGGCAGTCGGTGGGCCATGCTGGCTGCCTGTGCGCTGCAAGGGGACGGAGTCGACACCAGGGGAAGATGGGGCTAGGACAGGAAAGTAGGGACAAAGTAAAAAATTGAGGACCTGCTCACAGAAACGGTTAACCAGGTCTAGGCAGGGGGAAAATTACACACATTTAAAAAACAAACAAAAAAAAAAAAAACAAAAAAAATAAGGGTTTGAAAGAATAAAAAAAGTAACTGGTCACATTTGAACCAATATATTCAATGTCATCCAGTAAAATAATAATTGGCATGCGATTTCAGAAATAAGACTTTCAGCTCTCGGGAAAATGCATCTGCTGTCTGTTTATTGCTTACCAGCTTCCAAGAGAAGGTTTGTTAATCTGCTGTGAACTCTGTGTGAAACCAAACCCCGGAGGATAAATAGGGAATATTTTATGGGAATCATGGACAGTTAGTTGCTATTCATGTTGAAAAAATTCTGGAAGTGTTCATTCATTCGTGTGATGTTTATTAAGGGTGTAAAACAAAATTAGTAATGTAATTAATTTTCCTGAATTAAAAAAATAAGGGAAAGTGAGAGTGGAATGCACACGTGTGGGTCAGAGGTGGAGGGCAGTGGGGCTTGTGTTTCCCTAATTAGTCCTAGAGCAGTGAATGCGGGACTGCTCTCCTTCCTGTCAAATCGCTTGCGGGAGATTTTCACAGACCTCTTTCCATGTAATGCTGTCACAGTAACAAATATATTTGGAGAAAGTCAGGCAAGCAGGAGAAGACCAGCCCAACTATAAACCATGTACAATAATGAGCTTACTTTGCTTTCCCAGAGTATTTGCCTCTTTTCCATATGTCCAAATTATTTTGAGAAGATTTTATACCAGTTATTTAAATCAGTATGACTATTTCCAAACTGAATTTAAATTTATTGGTCCCTTCCTCAATTATTTTCAGTTTATTTCATGTTACCATTTTTGCGATTTTTCTGGATCAAAAATTTGACACATCAGGTTTTAGTTGACCTATACAATAAAAGCAGCATGTTTCATATTAATAGAATGTGCTCAGGTATTAACTGCTGCCACAATGATCAGCCATGATCAATTTTAGACAGGATATTTACTTCCTGGCCTTGTAGATCAGAAAATGTCCAAAATACAGGCAGCGTCTAGTGTGCCCATTTCTACCATGGGTGCTCCACGTGGCATTAGGTTCCAACTATAAATCACCCCCCACAACTTTGACTTCCTGAGCTTCTTAGTGGATGATAATAGAGCTTATTTTATCCTTTCTTACATTAAGTGAGATATGCCAAGTCAAACACAAAAGAGGTTATGTCACATCCAGAAAACAACTGTTAAAAGAAGTTAAGGAAATCATGTTGAAAACACAAAAACAGTTGTAGAGTGAGCTGAAGAACACATTCTAACACTGAGAACTGATTTTTAACTACAACTTCAGTGCTTCTCATTTCCAATGAGTTTTTAATCTTATAATTACCAAAATGATGGGAGTAGGCACCATGACATGATGGAAATGAGAAAAATATATAAGAAAAGCCTTTCAAACTAAAAATGTGTACATTTTCAGAGGAGTGGTCTTTGGAAACGATGAGGTTGCCCAGATGGACTGTTTCATAATGACCAGATTAGACTAATAAATATTAAGTTTATAACCAGAAAAATCTGTTTTATGTCTTCATGCAATTTCTGAAGGATTTATATTTTCTCCAAAATACTACAAACATGTCATTTAAAATCATGTTTTATAAATTTACCAACAATGTGCTTTATATTATGGTGAAAGGGGGTTAAAATTTAGGCCAGGCATAACCTTGCTCTTAGAAGAACAAATGCACAAAGATAAATACAATTTTATTTTCTAAGAGTTGTGATAAGCTAGCCAAATCATGGAAGAAAAGGGAAGCCCAAGTACACCTGCCATTTTTCAGATAAATGCATTGTTTTCCATTCATGAAATGAAGTATCTACATCTAAACCTGCTTCAAATGGTTGCTGATATCAGAAAAGAAATCTATGCCAAATTATTCATCACCAATGCAACAATTACAATGATTAACAGGATGGAAGACAAAATGGCAGAGATCAGAAAATAATACCGAAATCTAAAAAAACATAATTGTTAAAAAAATAGGATATGTAAGATGAAGACCTGACTAGCCATGCCAAAAACTCTCAAAGAACAGTAAATTAAAAATGAATATAATGAGAACAGGTTGAGAAAAACACTCCCAGCAGCAGGCAAAAACTGATGAAGACTAGAAGGCAAACTAGGTCAACATGTGAAGATAGAGTGTGAAAGGCAATTAATTAAGCAGCAAGAGGAAGGCAACGTCTCAGAATATGAGGAGGAAGGAAAGGTAACAGGAAATTTATGAATATCATTAGGCTCATATTTGTATTTCACTTTAGCTTTTTCCAGAGAAAGTTTCATGGAACTTATTCAGGGCATGGCTGCTGAAGTTAGAGAACTGCGCTCACATCAGCCTTTCGGTAATTCCTGGTGTTGTCCCAGTTCACAGAGCTCTCTAAGCTCAGTTTCCTGGTTGCAAAGTGAAGAAAACAAAATGGCAGCATGGGACTGTTGTTTGCTTTAAATGCATGAAAAGCATTAAATACCTAATATGTAGAAAATGTTAAACAAATAAGCGAGCTGTTACAACTATTATCATTTAGACTAAGCTGATACTAGAATAGGGGTGACAGTGGACATCCTCACACCATGTTGAAGCACCACCCAACCTCTTCTACAAGGGACACACTCAAGGTACAGACTCAGCAGCAACCACAGCCTTGATGAAGTAAGTCCTGCTCCAGAGAGTTGGCCCCTCCACAGCTGAATTTCCACAGTGGCTGCATCTAGTCCTCACAGCCAATCAGCCTGGGGCAAATCCCTCCCACTGAGGCACCAACAGCAATCCAGGCTCAACTACAACAGAAGAATGTACATGGCCCACATGGGGGACACACCTGGAATGCCCTCCTTGAATGATCAAGCAGGCTGTGCCATCGGACCCTCCAGGGCACCCACTACATAAGGCCACTCTACTAAGACCCGGAAATATAGTAGCTCTACCTAATACATAGAAACAAACTCAGGGAGACAACCAAAAGGCAGACAAAGAGACATGCCCCAAATGATGAAAAGGACAAAATTCCAGAAAAAGAAATGAACAAAGCAGAGGTAAGCAATCTACTAGATGCAGAGTTCAAAACACTGGCTATAAGGATGTTCAATGAACTTAGAGGAAGAGCAGATGAACTCAGTGAGACCTTTAACAAAACCATAAGGAACATAAAATTGGAGAGAGAAAATACAAAAAAAGAACAAGTCAGAAATGAAGAATACACTAACCGAAATGAAGAATACATTACTGGGAATCAATATTGCAGTAGATGAAGCAGATGAACAAATCAGAGATTTGGAAGATAAGTAAGCAGAAAACACCAATTCAGAACAGCAAAAAGAAAGAAGAATCCAAAAGATGAGGATGGTAAGAAGAGCCTCTGGGACAACTTCAAGCACACCAACATTTGCATTATGGAGGTGTCAGAAGGAGAAGAGAGAGAGCAAGAAATTGAAAACCTATGTGAAAAAGTAATAATTGAAAACTTCCCTAATCTAGTGATGGAAATAGACATACAAGTCCAGGAAGCGCAGATCATCCCAAAAAAGATGAACCTAAAGAGGCCCACAAAAAGACATATAATTAAAATACCAAAGTTTAAAGACAAAGAGAGGATCTGAAAGGCAGTCAGTCAAATACAAGTGAGCTCCCAAAAGAGTGTCAGCTGATTTCTCAACAGAAACTTTGCAGGCCAGAAGGAATGGCATGAAGTCTTCAGCGTGATGAAAAGCAAGGTCCTACAACATTGATTACTCTACCCAGCAAAGCTATTGTTTAGAATGGAAAGGCAGATAAAGAGCTTCCCAGACCAGAAAAAGCTAGAGTTCATCATTACCAAAATAGTATTACAAGAAATATTAAAGGGTCTTCTTTAACAAGAAGGAGGAAAAGGTAAAAAATATGAATAATAAAATGAAAATAGATACCTATGAACAATTACTTTATTTTTTATTTTGTTTGAATCTTCATCCCCCCCAAGGATGTGTTTATTGATTTTAGAGAGAGAGGAAGGGAGAAAGAGATAGAGAGAAAATCATCATGTGAGATAAATCGAAAGGAACATCAATTAGTTTCCTCCCACACACATGCTGACAAGGGATCAAACCCACAACCTAGTTATGTGCGCTGATGAGGAATTGAACCCACAACCTTTTGGTGCTTGGGATAATGCTCTAATCAACTGAGCAACCTGATATTACTTGTTGATTGACAAATAATATCAACAATTACTTTCAATGAAAATGGATTAAATGCTCCTTTGATTATTTTCTCATGATTAAAATTAAAACATTTTGGCAACATAACTCTATAGATGATGCTGTATACTTTCCTGTTACATCAGGAATGACACAATACTACTTTGTCTCATCATTGGAGAAACTAAGTTTGTTTGATGTATTTAATAAGTAATCTGTAGGGTGCTCTGAGTCCATGTGAATATTTGGGCCCCTAGTAACCATTCATCTAATTGTCTTAACCTATTATTCATCAGTGATCCTTGTTTGAATAAAAGATTCCAAGTGGCTGCAAAACAAAACAAAAAAAAGATGTGGAAGCTGAATGGATGACAAAACTAGACCCTTACATATGCTGTCTACAAGAGACTCGTTTCAGATAAGAAGACACACACGGACCGGAAGTAAAGGGATGGGAACAGGTACATCAAGAAAGTGCAAACAAACAAACTAAAGCTGGGGTAGCAATCCTTACACCAGACAAAAGAGACCTTAAAACAAAGTGAAATGTCAGACAGGAAGATAAATGCCATATGATTTCAGTTATATGTGAAATCTAAAAATAAAAATAATAAACAAGCAGGACAGAAACAGACTCATGGATACAGACAACATTCTGACAGTTGCCAGATGGAAGGGGGTTGGGAAGATGGGTGAAAAAGGTGAGGGGATTAAGAAGCACAAATTGATCGTTACAGAATAGTCACAGGGATGTACAGTACGGCATTAGGGAATACAGTCAATAATGCAGTAACTATGTATAGTGCCAGCTGGGTACTAGATTTATCAGAGTAATCATCTACTAAGTTACAGACTGTCTCATCACTGGGTTATACACCTGAAATGAATACAACATTGTATGTCAACTGTAATCGAAAAATAAAAAAATAAAGTAAAAAACAGATAAAGAAAGGAAGAGGGGCCATATTGCATTGGGGTGAAAGGCCCTTCCCCCTGGCATCAGACTCTACAGCTCCTGTAGGGGCTTCATTTGTGTGTAGGACTCGTGTCTGCTCCAACAACCCTCTAAGGAGCAAACACCTCCTTCTCACTTTGCAGATGGGACACCGAGGCACGGAGTGATTATGCCACTTTCCCCAGTTTGCCTGATATGCAGCAGAGAGGGAGTTCAAGCCCTTGCATTTTGCTTCCAGAATTTATGCTTATAACCACCCCTGCAAACTGGATTGAGTTTTAAATCCTCAGAGATACATATTACTGAATTACCTAACATGGTGAAAAAAATTATAAAATGATCAGAGGCCTAAAATTAAGTGAAATCTCCCCTAAAAGGATAGAGAAGAGATGGATTTACAACACAAATTAGTAACCTATACTACAGAAAAAATATATTACAAATTCATGTGTTAACTAATGTATGCCATATCATATTAAATTGAATTTATTAAGGTGTGCAGAAAATATATAAAAATCTTTATGCAGAAATATGTAGCTATTCACTTCTTTGAATATCAATGGATGAAAATATATATAGTTATCTTCATTTTATTTTAAGGTGTTTTGAGCCTTGGTTTAATCAATGATATCACCATATTAAAAGGAAGGAGGGTGGGCTATGAAATCTAAGATCAGTAAACAACTTTGAGAAAGACCATATTAGAAAATCACAATCACATCTGTGGCACTTGAAAAGTGGCCCTTTAGAAGTACCATTCCTGAATCCATAGGTTAAATGTTTGTTAGGTCACAATAAATATGATAGCTGATGGGAATTTCAAAATATAAAATCAGAATTCAAGTTGGTAATTCCCAATGGAAAGAAATGAGAGACTGATCGATGCAGTGAAAATAATGTAAAATACCCACATAAATGGGGAGAGAAAAATACTACAGGAAGAACAGATTACATGATTGCATGGAGAAAAAATGTGTGAGAAGCTAACACCTCAAAAGAACCATCAGCAATGTTACAGTGCAATACCTTATAATGTCAAGCATAACAGTAAACAATGACTTTAACACATACAGATTAAATTCTCCCTCTTGCCCTGCCTGTGCAGACGCTGATGTGGCCTATGCAAATCATGGCTCCTTGTTATTATGGGTAAATGAATGTTGGTCATGCTATTAGAAGACCTCTTTTAATACAGTATTTCCCTTAATTCCTGTTCTGCTATACATTTTTCTGTTAGCTGAGTTTTAGAGCTCAGTTGACCAAATTGCCTGCCTTGTAGGATTATACTATTCAACTGAAACTTCGTGTGGCAAACATTTGAAGTGGAAGGTGCTTCATCAGCTCTGTAAACACTCCTCATCTGCCCTGCAAACAGCCCCTTCTCCCTCAATAAGCTCTCAGAGCTCAGTGAACCGCAATACTGGTCCCTTTGAGTAGAATTTAGAAGTAGCCTCTTCAGCAGGTGACTTGATACTTCACCTTATATCTATGTTGTTCATGAAACTGTTTTCCATAGAGCTACACAAATAAAGGTCTGGTTTGTAAAGAAAAAGGAGAGAGAGAGAGAGATGTGTTATGGGTTACATTTGAAAGAGGGAAGAGGAATCCTTTTTAATAAAATCAAACATTCCCCAGGTACTTTGATGATAACAGATGGTTACATGCATTATTTACTGAGTGGGGAAAAGAACAGAATAAAATACAAGAATCTTGCACATGAAGAAAATTATGGAGGATATAAAGTAGGGTTCAACAAAAGGAAGAAAAACATTTTTGTTTTTGTATTACTTATGTTTTTTGTATATTTGTATATACAGAAACATGAAAACATAAACATTTACATGTTACATAAATACAAATTAAGCATGCGCTAAGCTAATTAAATAGCATGCATTCCCTCATCAAGCTCAGAAAATAAAGATGGCTTAGGGGACAGTGGATCCAAGAGCATGGCCTGCACACTCTTCAGGAGAGTTCATTTCTATTGCTTTAGGGATGAGGGACCGTTAGCACCCACTCCACTGTATTTCCAACCGTATTATCATTTTGAACCCAAATGTAAAGGTCTACCAATTTTCTGCACTCTGTACAGGTTGATCCATGCTAAACTCAATAGAAAAATATTCAAGGGTAAATTTAAGATAATCTTTTAACATTAGATATTATTATGTGTGTGAGGAGTGTCATTTACTGCATAATTTTTAGCAATAATGGCATCATTATTACTGGAATTGATGTTGATGTTTCTGAATTTTACCATGAACTATTCTACTAGCAAACACTCTGGTTTTCCTTCAGCTGTAATTAGATTTTTTATTTATACCATACTAGGTAAATTGACAGAGGTAAGCATCTGGAAGTTCTTCCTGGCTTTAAGACCTAGTTATCACTTTATCTGCCCTTCCATTCTAAATGATAGTTTTGCTGGATAGAGTAATCTTAGATGTAGGTCCTTGCCTTCCCAGATAAGGTCAAGTTAAAGAAGTTCATCATCACCAAGCCCTTATTATATGAAATGTTAAAGGGACTTATCTAAGACATTGAAGAAGATCAAAAACTATGAACAGTAAAATGACAACAAACTCACAACTCTCAACAACTGAACCTAAAACAACATCAACAACAATGAAAACAAATACTAAGCAAACAACTAGAATAGGAACAGAATCAGATAAATGGACATCACATGGAAGGTTTTCAGTGGGGAAGGGGAGGGGAAGAATGCGGGGGAAAGGTACAGGGAACGAGAAGCATAGTTGGTAGACATAAAATAGATAGGGAGAGGTTAAGAATGGTCTAGGAAACAGAGAAGTCAAAGAACTTATATGTACCTCCCATGAACATGAACTAAGGGGGAGATGCTGGAGGGTTGGGGAGAGCAGTGCAGAGGGGAGATATAGGGAGGAAAGATAATAACATAATCAATAAAGTATATTTAAAAAAAATTTCTTTATCACTGGGCTTATTAAACACCTCCAATTAGGTAATAACATCCCTGTCTTTAGATAAAAAAGGTAAAAAAAAATTTAAACATTTTATTTATTTTATTTATTTTTAGAGACTGGAAGGAGAAAGAGTGGGAGAGAAACATCATGTGGGGTTGCCTCTCATGTGCCCCCCCACTGGGGACCTGGCCTGCAACACAGGCATGTGCCCTGACTGGGAGTCGAACTGGCAACCCTTGCTTCACAGGCCATGCTCAATCCACTGAGCTACACCAGCCAGGGCAAAAAAAGGTAAAAATTTTAACTACAAAGTTATGAAGGAACTACTTTGACTTGCTGTAATGGGAAGCAATAGTTTTTACAGTTCGAAGTAACAGCACTGCCTAAGTAATAAACTGCTAATCATCCACATTTTTTGTGGACTCGAGTGATTTTAATTGAAAATGTTATTTATGTTATTGAAGAACAGTAATAGAATGTTATGAATATAAAGGCTCTATGTCAT
>PVKM010007392.1:0-26243 GCA_004027735.1 Carollia perspicillata | reverse complement strand
CGTGCTCAATCCACTGAGCTATACCAGCCAGGGCAAAAAAAGGTAAAAATTTTAACTACAAAGTTATGAAGGAAGTACTTTGACTTGCTGTAATGGGAAGCAATAGTTTTTACAGTTCGAAGTAACAGCACTGCCTAAGTAATAAACTGCTAATCATCCACATTTTTTGTGGACTCGAGTGATTTTAATTGAAAATGTTATTTATGTTATTGAAGAACAGTAATAGAATGTTATGAATATAAAGGCTCTATGTCATTCTTCTATAACTTTATTAAGCACTAGCTATTACTGCAGAAGATTAAGATTTTAAAAAATACTTTGCCCACATGTGCAAATATTTTCCCCACATCCTTCTTTCTTTTTATGTTTGCAATACTTGTCAACCTCATAAAGATATTCAGCATGCTTTCTCCTTGCAATGTGTCTATGATAATTCATTCTTTATTACCAGCTGACACTTCCATCACAGAAAGCTTGTTTTCTCCACTCACTTAGAATCACATTGAACTAAAAGGAAATTCACGTGTCTATCATTGCAGCAGACGCTGGCCATTTTCCCTAGTTTAGAAAAATGTGTCGGGGGGGGCATTGTCAGAGTCAAGCATTTGTGTTAATCAAATGACTCCTAAGTTGGCAGCCATCGATGTGCTTGAGTTTGAAATAAAAATTTGTGTTATTCAGTTTTTGCTTAATGGACTTCCCTATAAGCAAATCCGTGAGGCTTGCGTACTCCTTGTCTGGCTGTGCTCATTGTATAAACTCTGGTTCTGAGAAGCCTTTTCCCAGATGAAAGGTATGTTTTATTTAAACAGACACCCTAGTTAAAAGGATGCCTCTTCAAATCTTCATCGTGCAACATGTTAGAACATGTTAGGCTGGTTGTCCCATATAAGCAGGTGGGTGTATTCACACCACTGGCCTACTCACTGGCCTGCTTTTCCTGCTACCGTCTGCGTCTGCACAATTCTGCCTCCTTGCCCAGGGAGAGAGTGCAAATGGCAGCTGCTCTGTCTTTCTCTTTCTCTCTCTCTCCCTTCGTAGACTGGCCTCACAAGAAAGGAGTGGCTGTCACGTCTGGGGAGCTCTGCTGACCACAGGCCACTGCTGATTCAGTGCTTTTTATCTGAATCAGATGGCTATGACCTGCTTTTTGGTTGCAGATCTCTGGGGCTGTGATGCTTACTTCTGTCCTGGGGCATGGGGACAGCTGCTTAACATTCTCTCTGCCTCCCCACTAAGAGCACATCCGGGCCCAGGGAGGCGGGCCACCCTGAGAGCCCACTCCCTTCTCTTCGGCCTGGGTAGGGTAGAGGTCTGCAGTTCTTGTCTTGCTGTGGCTGCGGTGCCTGAGCCTCAAGGTTGGAGTTGGGTCTGGGGTGGTGGTGCCCCCTCAGCTGAATTAAATCCTATTTGATTCTCGGCTGCTTTTAGGCAATATGATTTCTTTTTATGCTTACTCTCTAATAAAGGTTGTATCCTACATCTAAAGGGTTGCACCCTTTTAGATTATTATTTAAGCTCCCAATAAAATTGAGGGTGTTTTAGGTAAGTTTAAATTTGAATGAAGATTCTTTTCTGGATTACCAGCTATCAACAGGCTTGGTAGGCTTACCACCTCTACCCATAAATCTTCTCACTATTTTGCCATGTAGATGAGTTTGCTCTGTAAAGCTGTTCACGAATAGCTCGTCTGGTTTCGGTGGGGGGGATTAACTTAGGTTCTCTTTGCTAAGTTATTCCAGTTAAATCATTATGCAAAAGGTAGAAGAGGTAAGCTTTGCTATTTATTGCTTTAGTCTGTTCTTTCATTATTCCCTTATGGTACTTTCTCTATAGCACCAATTAAAATTTCTATCTGCTATACTTTTTGCCTGTATGATGAATGCTTTATTTTGCTTAAGATTGATAGCTGTATTTAATTTGGTCCGGGCTAAGTATGGCTCAAAGCGGTCATTTTGCATGAAATCTCCTAGGTGTGAGCTAGATGCTTTAGGTTTAAGCTATGCTTTGAATCATCCCAGCGCACTTTCTAGTGCGGCTGCCTTGTGTGTGAATCCTGAACTTCTCTGTATGTTTCACCATCTACAAGCCTGGAGTGAAAGAGAGGTGGGAAACAGGACTTGAGCATCTGATCCTTTAACATGTAATATTTAGATGTATATACCTGTGTAAGACCTTACACACGTGTAAGGTCTCCATCATGACGGTTGGGGAGATTTAATTTAGGAAAGCCTAGAGAACCTTTTCTGAATACCCGAAGGTAGACTGTGCTCCTTGTCTGAGTTAGTATCTGGGATTTGCATTAGCCTTTGTAATAAAGGCACAGGGGTTAAGTGGCTTAGCATGGCAGCCAAAAGGAGAGATGGAGAAGGAAGACTGAGAGGATGGATGGAAAAAGATGCTGGGAGGCTGAGCCTGGGGCGCAATGCTGAGAAATCCCCTTTGGTGGGAAGTTTAGGGAGTCTTAACATTTCTTCAGTATTTACAGTTGTTTCCTGGTATCCTCTGTGCAGCCACCTCCTTGTGTATCTCTCAGCTCTAGAACAGTCTATTACTCAGGAAAGCCTTTGTGGTGTGTGGGGCAAAGGAGGCACAGAGATGGGGTCAGCCCAGGACTGAGTGGAGCAGGGAGAGGAGAGTGGCCACGGAGCCATGAGCAAATGCTTGGAACCCAAGCTGGTAGGGAGCACGGCTGCAACCTCGAATGTCTGAGGGTGGGCACTGCTGGCCCGGAAGATAGAGGAAGGCAGCCTTGGGACAAGTGAGGGAGGGGGGATTGTGTCTTGCACAATCTGGAGTTACACGTTATCAAGGAAAGAAAGACACTACATGCTGTCTAGTGTTTTTATTAATACTTTGTCTTCAATTTTGTCTGGAATATTTATTTGGTCCTTAAGACACTATCTGCCATCACCAGTTAATTTTTCCTATTTTTATGACTTTCTGTGATATAAAAGTGAACATGCTCAAGGACAAGGAATAGATTTAAGCTCCTCTGAATCTGCCAGAGCATCTAGTATATGACACGTCTTTCACAGATATCTGAATAACAGGATATAGAAAATCCCGAAGCTCTAGATGAAAATGAATCTACATCTATTTTGTTTTGAAATGATGATTTTTGCAAATGCAGGGTCAGCCAACCGAGATAACTATTAAGAGCCCAGGTTCTAAGGCAAGACTGCCTGGGTGTGGAGGTTTAAAAAGTGGCTCTCTACAACCTGCGTGACCTTGGGCAGATAACTCAGCGTCTCTGTGGCCCAGTGTTCTGATCTGTAAGACGAGCACCGTAATAGCACCTCCCTCACAGGGTGGTTCCAGGGATTCCTAAATATATTTGAAGTGCTTAGACAGTACCTGAAAGTAGTGACGTCCTATATACTTGTGTCATCCTGTCTCACCTGCTTGATACTGCGGTACCATCTAGCAATTCCCTGATGTTTAGCAAAGCACACTTATCTTCAATCCCAAGTGTTGACTCCTTGAGCAGGGGCAATTGGCCTTCAATTCCCCTGCCCTGCTCTCCCTGAAGTATCTCATAGAAATGTGCTAGGAATTAAACTGGAGGAACTCTGGCCAACGGCCTGATACTTCAGGGCAGACAGATAAGACTGGTTGTTTGAGTCGCTCGCTGCCAGTCTGAGCCGCAAGCCCGTGGTGCCTCAGCACTCCAAGTCTGACAGGCTCCACGGAACACGTCCTCTTCTCCCAAAGACTTAGAGCAGGCGTGTCAAACTCCTTTCCACTGGGGGCCGCATCAGCCTCAAGGTTGGCTTCAAAGGGCCAAATGCAGTTTTAGGACACTATAAATGTAACTACTCCTAAACTAGGGGCAAGGAGTTCAGCGCTGCTGCCAGGTGGAAATGAGGTGCCAGGCCAGATGAAACAAGGTGGAGGGCCGGATTCGGCCCTTGGGCCTTGTGTTTGCCACCTGTGACTCAGAGTGTTTGCTCTGGCCCCCTTAAAGCTCTGTGGCAGTGTGTCTAGTGTGGGGTGTGTACCACATGGGGACATGAAAGGTGTCCTCCTGGACATGGGAAAGCAATCCTAAAAAGTTTCTTTATTAATCATGACTTTTACTAGCTATAATTTAATAATATTGCATTGCATGCACACAATTTGTGTAAAAGATATGCATCCGTATTACAGGCATTTTCTCAGATGTGTGGGGTCTGATGGTTAATGGAGTTGCAGGTGGGGTTCACTGAGGAAGTATAAGGGGAGGGTGAGAGCTTGTAGCTTTTTTTTTTTTTTTTTTTGAGAGTTTGTGGCTTTATGCTTAGGAGCTGGAGTGGAGTGTTCCTCCCCACCTGTCATCCTGAGAGACTGCCCATCTAATTCTGGAAACTTCCCTAGTGTTGCATTAAATCAGCGTATTTCCTCAACAGTCTCTCAAGTTCCAAGGTGCTGGCTACAATAGGATCTTAGACATCCGGATGACACCCCCTCAGCAGATCTCTGTCCAGGCAAAGATAACCATTCCTAGGAAAGGCCTAGGCAAACAGGTTTTCCCCTTGGGAACACATGGAAGACACTGCTGCCTTGCCTCATGGCAGGGACCAAAGAAGAACCATTGCTTGTTCATTCCATGTGGTTCTCCATCGATGGCTGAGAGCAGGGGTCGGCAACCCTTTCTGTAAAGGGCCAGGGAGTAAAGAATCTCAGCTTTACTGTCTGGTCTCTGTTAAGTACTCAGTGTGGCCACTGCAGTGGGAAGGCAGTTAAAGCTGATAATGAATGGGCCAGGCCGTACTGTAGTAACTTTATGTATGAACACTCAAATTTGGCTTTCATATAAATTTTCACATCACAAAATAGATTCCATCTACTGATTATAAACCACTTAAAAATGTAACAATCGCACTTAGCTCATGAGTGCTACTGAGACAGGTGGCCAGCTGGAAGGGGCCCCGGAGCCAAGCTGCCAACCCTGCCTTCGAAAAGACTCTACAGTTTTGTTTGTTTTTTAAAGTGCGAGGGTCTTCCCCTGTCTTTAATCTGACACAGATGAATGAAGTATTTATTTCTTATTGTAGCTACTTCTTCATTTACTCCTCTTGAGAAGTATATTAATGAGATAATTCTAAGAGCATATGAATATGGCAATAGAGAATGAACATAAGTTCTTTTGATGTCAGTTTTTATTCAGATTATATATTTAATATAAATGTTTGTTATCTTCATCTTTTATAAGGGATGCATCAGAATAAAAATTACCTAAGTTAATAATATGCAACCAACTCAATGTTGAGATAGCCCAACCTGAGACAGGTATGGACTTAGCAGGTGGAAGGTGAGACACGCTCTGACAGAGGAATAAATGGGTATTTTTTTCACCTAAACCAAGATAGGTGTTATTAACATTGGATGGCATTTACGATGTCAAAAATAAAATGAAGAGTATGTTGCGCCTTTTTCCTATGATGCAGTGAAACACTGAAATGTAAATATCAACAATCAACTATAAAAGCAACTTAGCTTGACTGGATTTCAAAACGTGTAATTTAGCATCATAATGCAGTGTAACAAAATTGCTACACTCTACTTCATGGTAACTAGGAGGTACGATAGTCTGAAGATGCAGAAGCCTGTGTGCCAAGTGGCCAACCACAGCTTCCGCTTTCCCACGCCTTGGCCAGCCCCTGACCTGGGTAATGGGCATCTCAGGGAGGAAGGAGAGAGTGCTTCTCTCTGCAAATCAGCCATAGAGTATTTTCTAAGACGACTTAGCAATGTGAGGCTTTATAATAAAAGCAAGTCTCAACATCTTAATTATATCTATTTTATAGTTAAGATAAGTGTTCTCTGGTACATTTAATCATGACATTTGACCAGTTGTTTTGCAAGTGGTTGCATGTTCTGAGAAAACACGTGCCTTTTTCCTGCAGCCTCTGGTAGTGTGCAATTCAAAACATGTGTTTAATCCAGGAGAGTTATACCGTTGATTGAACCATATGCAATGGCCAATAGCCAACCTTTAAACAATACTTTAATATGATTCAACCTAATAGTGTGTATGATAAATTCTCAGTTTGCCTTACAGAGTATGCTACTTTTTAGTAAATATATTTTCCTCCCAAGCTTGCCAAATAGGTAAGCTGCATCATTAGGAAAATGCTTACCAGCATTAGACATATGCCTTTTACACCCATGTAGTGACTGTGCTTTCTTGGGGTACTTATATTCATTAAATATATTAATATCGGTGAATGAAAAGTCAGTCCTGCTTTCTTCAATTTGCCTGTCTGACAAAAGAAGCCTACCACCCCATGGCCCTTTCACTTCTTTCCTTCACAGCATACTCAGGGTGGTAAACTGGACTTGGGTTTGGTTTCCATCATCATTGTCACGAAGACTGATGGCGGAAGCAGTTCATAATGCTTGTAAGGAAAGATGGCACATGGACACACGGACACGCACACGCCCCCTCACGAGGGAGTGTTATGTAAGCTCCCAAGCATGCCCACCCACTGGGACGGGGCACTGACCGGGGCCCTGCATACACACCTGTGCTCGTGCGGTAGGTGCCGGTGTGCGCTGGCGGCAGAGGGTCCCCCTGGCTCTGGCTGAGACTCCTCATAGGGGGCTTCTGATAGACGCGGTCCTCATAGATGGGGTCTATGTGGTGCTCTGGGGACTGCAGGGCCCGCAGCTCTGGGCCCAGGTGGCCGTGCTGGCTGCTGTACGAGGCCCGGGACCCAGCTGAAACAGAAGAACCGGAGATGTGAAGACCCGACCAACGTGCAGACAGAACTCGTTTCGTCAAAGATGTATTTTGGTCTTTAACCAAAAAAATGTTGAAATTTTCAGAAAATCAAATGAATAACACGAAATGGTAGAAATTTGTCAAGCTAATTAACTTATCTGTATCACCCAGCTGCTTTGCTTTGCTCCCAAGTCTGATCACCCTCTGAGGATGACAGTGATGCTGAGAGAAATCTACACTGAACGGGGGCACGGAACCACCTTTTTTCTCAGTGTAACGGATGTCGCTTAGCTTCTTCACTAATGGGATCAGGTAGACAGTCAGACCTAAAAACCTCTTATCATTCCATAGTCCTTGCACCTTAAATTTTACAACAGAAATTGTTAAAGTCATGAGCCAATGAATGGGCCATGACGGCAAGCCATCTATCTGTATGCTGTTTCTGAAACATGAATCAGAATTTGTTCTCATCAGCAGTTTTCCCCTGGACAATGCATGAACCCAAATGTTCAGACCTACAACAGCCTAAGTCCCTGAGAGAAGCAGATATTTTCAAAATGATTTTAAGTTATATTTTGCTTTACTCATACCCTCCAAGTCGAAGCATTTGCAGTTGGTGTACCTTTCCCCGAAGAAGACACAAATGGTTGTCAATAACTGGTTTAATTTATAAACTGAGACTACACAGCACTTGCCTTGTAGTAGTTGTAAATCATGATATGTTTCATTTTGTGACATTGTTTTGGAAGAGGCTTTGAAGCAAACCAGAGAACCTCTGCATGTGGGGAAATAAAGTTTTATGGGGACTGAGAGTTGAGTTGACACGAGGAAAAGAAACATGCTAACTGAGAGCCAGTATTTCGTTGGAGGTGGAGTCAGAACCACAGGAGCGGAAGTGCCAGGAGAACCATCTCCACTGTGGCAGACAGCGTACAGGACACCCAGGGACAATGAAGGACACGGGGCATCAAGGAAAAATGGTTATCTCATGATGGTGAGTAGAGAACAGGCAAGAACCAGATCTGGCTGCAGCTGGTTCTAGGAAAGACCCTTTGGCTGAATCTCCAAAGCTAATACCCACATGGCATGCTAGGACTCGGCTGTCAACTGCCTTTGAACAGCCTCAAATCTGAGCTCACGGCTCCCGCCTAGAGAACTGGGTGTTGGAATTCCTTGATTTTGGTGGTCTTTGTGGAAAGCTTATCCTCTCTCGGGCTGGCTCAGATCCTTACTGGGGGGCACTTTAAAGTTGATAGCTTCAATGCTCAATGATTAGGCTGCTTCTTCAAGATCATGTAACCACAGGGACTTTAATATTCTTGTCTAGTATATTTGAGAAAAAAGCCATTCAAAAGCTTTGAAACTGCCAATAGATAAATGTTTCACAGATATATTTTACCCAGGCTGTTTAAACTTTAAATAAGCAAAAAACAGAGGATTTCTGAATGATTTGGAGCAGTGCCAAGCATTCTATGAATTCAATGTTAATAAAAATCACTGACTGTTTTGAGGAAAGGGAATAAATAGGGCAGGCACGTTCCTTACCCTTTCCCTTTGCTAGTAATTAATTCAATCCTGATTTAGATGGCGTTCGGATGAATGATAGGTCCAAAATAACTGCTTTGCATAATTAGGTTCAATGCATCCAATTGATCACATGCCAATATCACACTGAATATTATCTCATATTCATATTTCCCAAGAATATATTTTAAGTATGATATTCCTTGAGTTTCTGCTGTCAATTCTTCCTACTCTGGAGGTTTTAATAATATTGCCAAAAGCTTACAAGTCCAAAAGCAAGAAAACAGTCATTACAATTGACCATTGGACACATGGGGTTAGGGGCATTAACTCCTCATACAATTAAAAATCCCTGAGTAACTTCTGACTTCCCAGAAGTTAACTCCTGACGGCCTGCTGTTGACTAGAAGCCTAACTGATAACATAAATAGTCAACTGACAATATTTTTTATGTTTCATGTATTATACGATGTCTGTCTGGAAAAATTCCAGCCATTGTTAATATAATGAGAATGATTTGCATGACATTGATGTAACCTGGCAGCCAAGGAGAGTGGACTGGAATGCACATGTGTGGATAATGACGACTTCACTGTACTAGTCAGTGGGGCAGTAGATGGCATTGAGTGAGCATGTGTTCTGTGTGGCCATTGCATTCAAAATGCCTGAGCAAGTAGAGCCATGAATCTGCATAAAGTTTTGCATTAACCTTGAACATTCCTCCACGTTAACTATTCAGGTAATGAAGAAGGCTGCAGCTATGGGCAACTGGTGATTGACAGCTTCATCTCAACAATGTGCCTGCTCATGCATCATGTCTCACGCAGAGATTTTTGGTGAAACATCAAATCACGCAGGTGACTCAGTCCCCCTATAGCCCCGATTTGGCAACCTGTGACTTCTGGCTTTCCTAAAACTAAAATCACTTTTGCTTAAGTAATTCTGTTTTTTTAAGATTTTTATTTTTATGTATGCATGCATGTATGTATGTATGTATGTATGTATGTATTTTTATAGAGAAAAGAAAAGGGAGGGAGAAAGAGAGGGAGAGAAACATCCATGTGTAGTTGCTTCTTGCTTAACCCCTACTGGGGACCTGGCCCACAACCCAGGTGTGTACTCTGACTGGGAATCGAACCAGTGATGTTTTGGTTCTCAGGCCAGCACTCAATCTACTGAGTCGCACCAGCCAGGGCTAAAATCACCTTTGAAAGGGAAGAGATTTCAGACAGTCTATGAGATTCAGGAAAATATGAAGGGGCAGCTGATGGTGAATGGAACTGTGTGAGGTTCCAAGGTGCCTACTCTGAAGGGGACTGAGGCATCATTGTCCTATGTACAATATTTCTTGTATCTCGTATCTTCTTCAATAAATGTCTCCATTTTTCATATTACATGGCTGGATACTTTCTGGACCAACCTTGTATACTGTATTCTTACAATGAAGTAAGTAAGCTAGAGAAAAAAGCTAGAAGAAAATCTTATGATTTTCTTAATGTCATTAAGAAAATACATTCATAGTACTATATTTATCAACACCGTAACATTATGTTGACAGTTTAAAGGATGAAAAGTCTGCATACTAGTGGACCTGCACAGTTCAAACCTGTGTTGTGCAAGGGCTAATTGTATATCCAAATGTTTCATAGTTAAACAAATGTTATCCATCACTGGAAGAGTTGGAGATGTTATTTTATCATCATTGCTTGATTGTAAGCCTCTAAGAACATCTAACAATGAGGGATGAAAGGACCTATTGACCTTTCCTTACAAATTACACTTTATTGTTTATGCTATTACAGTTGTGCCAATCTTCCCCCTCTGCCCCCTCTACCCAGCACTCCCCACTCCCTCAGGCCACCCTCACACCACTGACCATGTCCGCAGGTCATGCATATATGTTCTTTGGCTACTCTATTCCCTATGCTGTGCTTTACATCCCCACGACTACCCTGTAACTATCAATTTGCACTTCTTATTCCACTCACCTTTTTCACCGATCTGACCTCCACGCCCCCCTCCCATCTGGCCACCACCAAAACCTTTTCTGTATCTGTGACCTGCTGACCTTTAGGTGGTGATGGAACCTGAGGGCATGTGTAAAAATCCTCTCATTATTAGCATTTACTGGGCATTAGAAAATTTTTATTAGTATACCATGAATCGGAAATTAATGACCAATGGTCCTAGGTGGGGGACAGAACCTAAAGATAAAGTCTACCTCTGTGGATGTCACACTTACTGTGTGCTGATATTAAGAAAAATATAATAGTATAATTATTAAATATTTGAATAGTATACCATACTTTGTAATTAGCATGTTCTTCAAAAAATTATAAGTTCATAGTGTTTCCCTGTGGAAACATTTGTGCAAAATACATTTGCATATTTTAGTATTATGCATAGAACTGAAAGAGATAAGGCTTTCTAAAAGGAGTCTTGTTTACACTCGTTTTTATGCATTGTTATCAGGTTGCAATTGCTCATGGGTGGGCAGAGTTATTGGCAAGAAATACAGAGAACTAGGAGAAAGAAGAAAGATAAGGAGTTAAAGGTTAAAGGTGAAAGTTCTGGAATTCATGCTTTCTACCACTCGGGCTCAAGAAAGACCATTACTAACAAGACCTATTTTATTTTGGACAATTTCAAGAAAAAAAATTCTCATACAACCTCTCCTGGGAATATGTTCCAAAAGTTCATGAGTAGGTGTATGTATTTGCTGATTCAAAGAAAATATACTTTTCTTTAGTAGTAATTTTCTTTCATCATTGTGGCCTATTTGACAATGGGTCCTCAGCATCACACTGGACTCAGAATACCATTAGTGAGCATTTATGTCTTTCACAGGAATTGGAAAATGTTATCAATCAAAACTAGAAAAAATGCCAGAGAAGCTGACTTTGTCCAAAATGTCACAGATATCCAGGACAAAAAATTCTGGGAGCCTCACCTTGACCAAGATGAGGGTTCAGAACTGTAGCGTGATGAAGTGCAATGGAAACATGAGAGTACTAGAGAGGAGTGGGAAAGCAGGCCCCGCAGACCAGAGCAACTGTACCTAAGGGTCCCCCGCCCCTGCAGGTAGCGGCCAGGCAAGTGCAGCACCTGCGTCTACATACCGCTGCACGACCAGTGTCCTCAACAACGCTTCCACCATCCAGCATCTACCTTTCAATGCCGTCGTATCCTTTTACTTTGCCTACTTCCCCTCTTCAGAAGACAAAGTTTGGGTTTACAGAGAGAGGGCAGCCACTGGCAATTTTTATCTGTAATGTGATTCTGAAATCAAGGGGTTTGAAGATTCACCTCTATAACATGAATGGTCAGCTCACAAGCTAAGAGAGGTTGAGTCTCAGGAGTGTCAATGGGTATTGTAACAGCCCATGGGTGCTCAGTACGGGCCATACCTCCAAGAGCCCTGCAAATTGATATAGGACCAGGCCTAAGACAGTTGCTGTACAAGAGCTACCGTTTGTCCTAAAACGTCAGTCTCCTGCTCACTGCTGCTAAGTCTGACTTGAATGGATGCTCAAAGGGCTCAGCCCCAACCTGCAGCTGGCCACTGGGTTGTGGCATTGGAGGTGGGGGAGCAGGGGAAAGGGTTCAGTCCTCTGGCATTGAGGAGTGGGCAGACTGGACCACTGGAGAGAACACTGGACCTGTGGTACCCCCTGCTTCTGTACAAGCGGCTTCCCACCAGCACCACCATTGATTTACATGAGCCAGTCCTATGTTGAAACTGGAGATCACGGCTCACCATCAAATTCTGTGCACAAGAGGTGGCTTTATGAGTGCAGCTATATGATGTTCAACAGTTTGAAGTCAAAAGTAGTAGCATCTAAAACAGCAATTCTACTGCTGTTTCTTGAGACAATTTTGCTCAAATAGCCTAAAATAACAGGACATGATTTGGGCCATAGGTCTGTGTCTAACCAGCTGGGTGAACCAAGGGAAATCACTGAGTCTCTGTAAACTGTGGCTTCCTCAAGTGTAAAAATACAAATAGCAATACATGCATCTGTATGGCATGAAATTGTGGGAGGATTGAGATGAGAGTGAATGCGTATGAAAATGGGTATGCCGAGGACAGGCATTCTCAGGTCATTCAGTCTCAAAATAAAATTATGTTAACTCAGGAAACTATTCTTTTGATTGGGAGAAAAAGAAACAGGTCTTAACTAAAACCATCAAAATAGTTTAAAAATGACACAGATCTAATTTTGAAATATTATAAATGATAACATTTTGATACTCTTGTAAAATACTGTGAAATGTAAATCTTACAGTTCATTTTTATTTTCTTAAAAAATAGGGTTGCTTTGGAATGGATAATTGCAAAGAATGCAGGAATGAATTAAGTCCAAAAGGGGAAGAGATATTAAAATGACCAAGAAAAGGTAGAATCCTTTTTAGAAATAGATATGGCATAAATTAAACCTGCAAATGGGAGATAACAAACATTTGCTAATCTAGCAGGAAGCTGGCAACAGACATGCAGGGAGTCGTTGACATGGAAAATAATTATGAAGCTGAAAGGGCCGAAGGGTCCCTCATGCCTTCCTTGCCTCATCCCCAACCCCACGTTTTTACCAGATCAGAGGATCCAACAGGCTGTTTTCATCTGGCTAGCAATATGCAACATTTATCATTTTTTTACTGATTCGCGAATAAATGTCTACATGCTGGATAGTATGGGTATCATTTTTATGTACCAGTTAATCCATATTGCTCAATATATTCATTCATTCACTGAATATTTATGGAGCTGCTGGGCAACTTCTAGGGGCTGAGGACACCATGGTGCTTAAGACAGACCAGCCTCCGGCCTTGAAAATAAGTAGGTGATCACATTCAGACAGGCACAGAGTGAGAGATGAAGGCTGAAGAAAAATTAAGTCGAGTAGGAGAGAGTAGACAAAGCATTGAAGGCATATTGTTTTGACGGGGGAGCAGCATCAAGAGGTTCTTTCTGAGTATCTGCCATCTCAGCAGAAAATCTCCGTAAGGCCTAGAAGGGGCCACCGCAGGAAGAGTCCTATTCCCCAGCCCCAGGGGACCAGCAGCCAGAGAACAGGCCGTCTGTTAGAGGTTCATGTGCTCGTATTTATAGGAGTGATTTTGTTAGTGCCTATTCAATGCTCATTGTGTTTTTTAACTGAATTTATTGGGGTGACACTGGTTAATAACACTATACAGGTTTCAGGTGTACGATTCTGTAACACATCATCTGTGTATTGTATTGGGCGTTCACCACCCCAGGTCAAGTCCCCTTCTGTCACCATTTGTCCCCCTTCACCCTCTTCTACCTCCCCCAGCCCCCTCTCCCTCTGATACCATGTTTTAAAAGAAGTGAGTTCATACTAGGTTTATGGTAAGAATTAAACAGATACTTTTTTAACTGAAAATTTCATACAGTAACTATAGTTTTATCAAAAGGATTTGAAATATTCAACAGATCACAGAGACTCATGAGAGTTTTAAAACTAAAGATTTAGCTCAAATATATATGTATATTTGCATTAGAATTTTCATTCCTTAAAACATGATTAATTCTCAAATCTTTGTTTATTCCACAAAGAATCCTCTGGGGGACTCTTGGAAATGCTGATTCCTGAACACAACATCTAAATGAACTGGGCTCAGTACATCTGCGTAGGGAGCGGCACTGTGCATTTAATGGGTACCCCCACGCCTTATCATTATAGCAGGGGTCAGAGTGAGAACCACCTTGTCCCCAATAAAGTAGAGAGAGAGGACATAGGCATATTTAAAAGAAAGAAAGGGAGATCTAATATGTTACAGCCCTCAATTTATCATTTCTTGCCTCCTTCAAATAATATCATTTACTACCATGCTATGCCATTACTAAATAGAAAGAAACAAATTCACCTTTCATTATGACCCATTCACATTCTTTTATTTCTATACTATATAATTTATGGCTCTCCAATTTAATGCAAATTCACTTGCTTTGCATGCAAAAAATAAATGTTTACATGCTTTCATTTGGCGATATCAATATTAGGTTCTTAAAAACAAACTGCCATTGATCTGTTCACTTCAAATTTGGGAGCCAGTTTCAAAAGCTTATTTGCAAAGCAAAAAAGGGCCTAAATGACATAGAGGTCAGGGTCAGTTGGCCGGAGCACACAGACTCAACTCAGTTGTAAACAAGTGGCAGAGATAAACGCTCTCGTGTTTGAGATAAAGAGCTGTTTTCAGAAGAAGAGCTATATACATTTCTTGTTCTATAAAGGAAAGTCCAAGGTAAAATCTAGGAATTCAGGTTTTTAAAAACTGCAAAGTTCATGCACAGATACTTATTAGCAAAACGGCATCTTTGAAGGGCAAAATTGAACTTTTATAGGAAAGTGTGGATCCTGGAAAAGAAGCATTTTTTTTCCCTTACAAATCCCCTCTCATTCCCTCCTCACCGAGCACCCTTCCTGATGTCAGGGGCGTGTTCCCTGACCACTATGACCCGTGCAGCTAAGCAGCCTGTCCTCTGTGATATTAATGACTCTGAAAGTTATTTTGTGCATTCTGAACCTCTTAAAAAGTCTGGTTTGATATATGTTATCATTAAACTTGAGAGCAAAATATGACATCAACAAACAAGCACTTTAAGGAATACAAAATATAACAATATTGGTGAACATTGTTATATCACATATGTGTGCTAATTGCTGAGACATGCAACTATTACATCTTAGATCTGGGGAATGCCTTGCCTCAATAAAGATTTACCTGTTTTATTCTTGATTTTTGCTTTTGACTCAAATCAAAATTCCAAAATCTACTTTCTACTCCTATGCTAATTCAGAAATTAATTTCAGTCGTTAAATGATCCAAAATATTTCCTGTGTATCTGAGTCAAGTCCATAAACTAAATTTCATTTGCAAGTGATCACTAATTCATTGAATTAGTTTCCCATCATGTCTCACGTTGTTATAAATGTTACAATACATGCACACATTTTCTATACAGGCCAGAAGCCCTATTTCAGACTGATGTTTATAAGGGAGATTATTAATTCATGTTCATTTAATGATAAAACCACATTGAAGCCCAATGATTTCAATGTAAATGCCATCTGGTGATAAAAATAATCTATGGTAAATTTGATTTGGAAAGGAAAAAGTGCCCTGTTGTTGCATCTATCTTATAAACCCCAGACTTTCACACACCACACTAAGGAAATGTGGCCGGTGACACAGCTTTGCTGCCATCACAAGTGACTTGAATGCTCACAGTCTCTGGCAAGTTACAAAACACAGGAGGATTTAAATGTTCCTGTAACTTTCTTGATGGCATTTCCAATACAATTTACTGTGATTGTGAAGCCCCGCCACACCTTTTACCAAATAAATACTGTCATCTTTTGGGAGTCAAATACTTCCCAGTAAGAATACTTGAAAAGCCAAAATCCCTGGTCAGTACACGGCAGAAAGTGTGTCCATGGGACCTGATCCTTTATAAAGGCATATGCCCCTTGTTCTTGTATTTTCTCCCTACCCACAGACATTTCTCCCCAGGCTGTTAGACAAACAGGCTTCTTTTGTGCAATTCTTTTTTTCTGACAGGCAAGCACATGAAAAGTAATGAGACAGTGGTAATGGAGTATAATGAGCTCTGTGGAGTCTGATATCGCTGCATTCTTAAGATGGGCCATTTCCATTGTTATTTTCAGTCAAAGGTCATGGGGCTTTGCATTTATGGACTACAGACAGCTTCGGGTTACAGAAGGGTCTGTGGAAACCTACTGTCTAAGATGGTACTGACGCTAATGAAGCTCAGTGGGTAAACTGCGGTAGTTTGGCACCTGTCCCCGACACCTGCTTTCGGTTTCCTATCTTGGGAGCGGGGTGTAGAGTAGCATGCGATGTTCCAGCCACGCATTCCAGTGTGTCTCAAAATGCCGTGTGTGTGTGAGTCCCCCCATAAACTTCAGGTTCTGACTCAGTAGGTTTGGGGATGGGCCTGAGGTTCTGCGTTTTTAACAAGTTTTTAGGCAACATCTGATTTTCTGTGTCGGTTGGGGTTGGGGTCATTGCAGTGACAATCTTGTGTCTTGTGATCTCTTAGAAGTCATTCTAAATAAAACTTCGATGGAACCACAGCCATTCAAATGAGAGACAGTCCTGAGGAAGCTGCTGAAAGACCCCCAGAAAGACTCACACAGGTACCCCAATCCTCTGCTCACACTGGGCAGAATAAGAAATTAGAAGGGGGTAAACTCTGAACCGTAATAGCTTTCTATACAGAAGGGCAAGCTAATTTGATTTTAGACTTGTAATTAAAAACTTCTGACATGAAATCATTAAAAGTTTAATCTCTGTTAATTTTTACTCAGGAGGGGGCCTCCTATTTAAAATTTGCCCCCAAACCTGTCTCCTTCCTGGGAGCAGCTTTGGCAGCAGTGTCTTGGGTGAAATGAACCAGAAGCTTGGCTCACTGTGATTTTTCCAGTGTCCTAATTTACTACTGATGCACAGCAATCTATGATTTGGTGCTTTATTAAGTAGTCACTTATCAGAGTTTTTAATGGCCAGTCTCATATTCATACAGATACTCTCCTTTATTAACAAGGTGGATAAAATTCAATGAATGTCACTTTGTTTTTCAAGAGCTGCTTCTCATGCTCCATCAGTGTGATACAGGGACAGGGCACCTGGGGTCTGGCTTCCAGACCTAATTGCTTGAATGATTATGGGTATTTCCATGGTATGCATCCAAAAAAAGGTGCTTCTGGTCCATCTTTTGATTCTCTTTTTTTTTAGTAAACGTTTTATTTATTTATTTTTAGACAGAGGGGAAGGGAGGGAAAAAGAGAGGGAGAGAAACATCAATGTGTGGTTGCCTCTCACATGTCCCCTACTGGGGACCCAGCCTGCAACCCAGGCATGTGGCCTGACTGGAAATTTAACTGGCGACCCTTCGGTTCACAGGCCTGCACTCAGTCCACTGAGCCACACCAGCCAGGGCCCACTGTTTCCTTCTTATATCGAGATACAAAGCAGGACACACAGAGAGGCCTCAGCTTCAAGGGACCAGAAGTCCCCATTCTGCGTTCAGAAGTGCTGACTGTTCTGGGAGTAGAAGCTAAGTTTTCATTTTCATGTATGTGTTTTTTTCCCATCAAAAGGCACAGATGATATTCTCAATGTTTGGATAAGGAGAAAGGTTTTATCAGATAAAACCTGGCTTATGTGTGCCATTTCTCCATATATAGATTCAAATATTTTGAAATATATGGGAACTATGATGTTTTGTACCTCAGCATCTTAAACACAGGCCTTTTTACTCAGATTGGATTAGATATATTATAGACAGGCTGTACAGATTTCTTTTTAAAAACTAGATGTTTAGTTTCTTAAAATGCAAGCTTAAGATGTGTTACTCCTGTACCATTTTTTTTTACTGCTTTACATGTTTTACCAACACCCGTCCAGCAGCCTTGGTGACAAGTTCAGAAGAAAGAGACACTATTGACCCTTAGTATAATTTATAGGGGAAAGGGCAAATAACTGCTTCATAGATTAGTCATTCTATTTATAATTTGTACATGTTTATATCAATGCTGTATTAAATTTTTATTATTTTACTCAATATAATATTTGGCATGTGAAAGCATTTTGAGAAGTGAGGAATTATGTTGTGTAATAAACAATTCTGGGAGGACTAGAGTATTTAGTGAATCCTTTCCTGCTTAAAGATTTATTATTTGTGTGGGTGTATTTTAGAATGCATTCAGGAACTGAATTATATATAAATAATTATTATTTGAATACCAGTTATATTTACTAAAACAAAATTTTTGTATGCAATGCACCACTAATGAGACTATATAATAATTCTCCTCTCCGTTTTTCATCTGTTGTTTTTATGTAAAGACTTACTACTAAACCACCAATTAGTATGGTATCGTAATGATGCTACAGATGCTTTTCTAGTACAGAAAACGATTTCCATCGACTCTTCCAATGTAAAACAAACACTACATATTTGCTAGAAGTCTGTCCAGACGCGAGGGCAGTCTGTGGCCATTTCAACAACAACCAGCTAACCTACTCAGTCACAGAGGGAACTGTGGCACTACAGGCTTCTAACCAGCTGGGAATCATACCTGAACAGTTCATACCTGAACCTGTCGTGTAAGCATGTGAGTGTGTGTATGTTTTTCATTCTAAAGAGAAATGCCTACGGACCTCCCTTTGCTACATCAACTCCTAAAGAGGCTTATCTTCTGAGAGAGGTTCTGACTTCCTTAGCATGTTGCCAGTCCATCCAAGGGGAGGAGAGGATGGAGCCAGAGACAACAGGAAATGCGGAGAGCACGTGAGGCTGAGTGTGGGCTCCCTCTCTGTAATGACGTAGCACTTGTGGGCCTAGGTCCTGTCTGGGAGGCCAAACCGGAAAAGCCAATGCTCTCAAGTCTGTTGACAGGTATGTACATAGCAAGCAGAAAAGTGAGGGGCTACTCAGGTCCACTGGGTCAAAATCATTAATGGTTTTCTCTGAGTTCCCTTTGCTGCCAAGTCTCTACCTGCCTGTACCTGGACAGATCCTTGGGATACAGACATCACAGAACGAGCATCGTTTGTTTTCTTGTTCTCTAATTTTCTTATGTTGTATGATCTCCAGAACTACATTGGGAGAGCTGCCGTTTCCACAGGTGAGCCTATGACATCCGGTGCACTGCTGTCTAGGCCTCCGTTAGTACTACAGTTGAGACCCAAAACAAACAGGAAGCCACTTTCCCACAAACTGGGAAACACAGGTGTGAGGGAGCAGATGCTTAATCTTACAGATTTTCAATACCCACTGAGCTAGGTCTTTCTGGTAGCTGCTGGTAATGTTTTAATGTTTCAGTCACTATGGGAGAGCCTGGCACCTCTGTGTCCATGCTTCTCCCTGTACTATGGATGCCTTCTGGTTATCAATGGGATATAACACTTTCACCCACTAGCTACTTCCCAATAGTCAGTCAAAAAAACTCATTGACTACCTGCTAGGGAAGGAGTGATGAGTTCTGAAATATGCGGGGGTCTCAGCTGCCCTTGGGGAGTCCATGTGTGCACTTATTCAAATGCCCTGCTTTCTCGGACTGTAGGAAAATTCAGGATACCTTCTTCTCTGTATCAAAGTCAGTGCTTTGGTAACAATACATAGCACTATAAATAGAATTTTCACTTCAGTTATTCAACAGCAAATGCAAAGTCTCTCTCTCTCTATACACACACACACACACACACACACACACACACACACAGGGTAGGGCGAAGTTAGGGTTACACTTGTGGATATGTGAAACCCAGAGTCTATTCTGGTATCATTACTTATTACCATTGCATTATTTTCCATATGAACAACGATAAACCTACTTTCCTCCACCCTGTGTGTGTATATACGCACACATACATGCATGTATACATGTACATGTGGATGTGTGTGTAATTTTCGTCATGTTTAGAATATACAATAAACAAAAATTATTTGTATTATAAATATAAAATATATGCATTCTGTGTAATGTGGGCTAAATATTTGACAAGTAATTTTGTAATAAAAGTTACAAGATGCACTTTGATTAAATATGGTAGAAGGAGGAATTCTAATGCAGGCTTGGCTAAAAATTAACTCCATTTTGATAAATTTTAAGTTATTAATTATTTAAGGTTATTTGTACATCTGTTAAAACAGTTAGTCTCTGCACAATCCCAGATACCTTGATAAAAATTTTTAAAAATGTTTAAAAGCCTCAGGATACAAAATTAACATTCAAATATCGGTTGCATTTTTATACACCAATAATGAACTATCAGAAAGGAAAACTAAGGAAAAATCCCATTTACAACTGAATCAAAAATAATACCTAAGGATAAATTTAACATAGGAGGTAAAAGACCTATATTCAGAGAATTATGAGACACTGTAGAAAAAAACTGAAGAAGATACAAATAAATGGAAATGTACTCTCTGCCCATGGATAGGGAGAATTAGCATCATTAAAATATCTATACTACCCAAAGAAATCTATAGATTCAGCACAGTTCCTATCCAAATACCAATGGCGTATTTCACAGACTTAGAACAAATAATCCAAAAATTTGTATAGAAACACAAAAGACCCTGAATAGCAACAGAAATCTTGAAGAATAAGCACAAAGTGGAAGGTATCACATTACCTAATATCAAACTATACTACAAACCTACAGTAATAAAAACAGCAGAGTACGGCCATAGAAACAGACATAGAGATCAGTGGGAGTAAATAGAGAGCCCAGAAATAAACCAGTGCCTATGGAGTCGATTAATCTATGACAAAGGGAATAAGAATATACAATGGGACAAACTCAGTCTACTTAATAACTGGTGCTGGGAAAATAGGACAGATACAAGCAAAAAATGAAAGTAGACCACCTTCTTATGCCATACACAAGAATAAACTCAGAATGAATTGAAGAATTAAATGTAAGACCTGAAACCATAAAACTCCTAGAAGAAAACATAGGTAGTAAATTCTCGGCAATATTTTTTCTGACACATTTTCTGGAATAAGGAAAACAAATAAAAATAAACAAAAGGGACAACGTCAAACTAAAAATTCTGTCTTTTCACACAGCAAGGTAAACAATAAAACCAAAGAAAAGACAACCTACTGAATGGGGGAAGATGTTCACAAGTGATACTAGTACATCTGATAAGGGGTTAATATCTAACATTTTTAAAAAGATTTTATTTATTTATCTTTAGCGGGGAAGGGAAGGAGAGAGGGAGAGAAATATCAATGTATGGTTGCCTCTTGTGCGTCCCCTGCTGGGAACTGGTCTGCAACCCAGGCATGTGCCCCGACTGGGAATCGAACCATGATCCTTTGGTTCGCAGGCCTGCGCTCAATCCACTGAGCTACACCAGCCAGGAGTAATATCTAAAATTTTTTAAAAACTCAGACAACTCAACTCCAGAAAAACAAACAACCCAATTAAAAAGTGGGCAGAAGACCTGAATAGACACTTCTCCAAAGAGGACATGCAGATGGGCAACAGACATACAAAAAGTTGCTCAACATCACTAATCATCAGAGAAATGCAAATCCAAACTAGAATGAGATACCACCTCACACCTGTCCGAATGGCCATCATCAAGAAATCAACAAACAACAAGTACTGGTCAGGAAGTGGAGAAAAGGGAAGCCAACAGTGTATTGTTGGTGGGAAGGCAGACTGGTGCAGCCACTGTGGAAAACAGTTGGAAGTTCCTCAAAAAGTTAAAGACAGAACTGCCTCATGACTTAGTAATTCCACATCTGAGAATATGTCAAAAACAAACAAACAAACCCAAAACACTAATTCAAAAGATTATATCCATTCCCATGTTCACTGAAGCATTTTTTACAATAGCCACGCTATGGGAGCCCACCCATAGATGAATGGATAAAAAAGCTGTGGTACATGTACACAGTGGAATACTACTCAGCCATAAAAGGGATGAAATCTTACCTTTTGCTCTATCATGGTTGCATCTACATGGTATTATGCTAAGGGAAATACTTCAGACAGATAAAGACACATACCATATGATTTCCCCTACATGTAGAATCCAAACAACAAAATAAACAAAATAAAGACAGAGTCGGAGATGCAGACAACAGACTGATGGCTGACAGAGGGAAGGGGTATTGGCAGTTGGGTAAGAAAGGTGAAGGAATTAAAAGCTATGAACTGGTAAGCTACAGAATCGTCACAGAGATGTGAAGGACAGCATAGGGAATAGGGTCAATAACATCGTAATAACTATGGATGGGGCCAGGTGGGTGCTTGAAATAAAGTATGACTGTAAAGTGTATGATTGTCTGACCACTACACTGTACATCTGAAACTAATACAAAATAATATTGAATGTAAACTGTAATTGAAAAAGTAATTTAAATACTTAAAAACCTCATTATTATTATGGCAGACATACTACTTAACTATAATCATGGGACTGATGCTAACATTTAAAGTGAGTAGCTAGCATGGAGGCCTGTTTGCCCAACTGAACTCACCTAACACCTATGACCTACAAGAGACCCAGGGACCTTTGTCCCAATACTCCACTGACCTGAAGTTCAGGGGCAGAGAGCCCGGAGATGTGAGAAACACACACCGTGGGGTCAGCCATCAGCCAGGCTTTCTCCATTGATAGGTGCTGAGGACCCAGCTTGGAAGCCACAGTGCAGGCGGCCAAGAAACACAGGGCTGCACGTGTCTCTGGGTCTCTCTTCCCAGTCTGTCATTTCCTTCTCTGATGCAATATTACACCTAAGGGCAGTTTCCCGTAGACTCCTATTTCTACCAGTCATCCGTCTGGCCCGCAGCACTAAAGAAAAGTGACAGATTCTCAGAGTTCACTACCAGAAAATCAATGGGCTGCACATTACCTGGCCTGTTTCCCAATGAGGTAAAAGGGAATAGCCTGTGAGCTGGTTCATTTATGGGGACCCAGAGCTGGGTCCGTGTTAATTTGTTTCTCTTCACACTTGTCACATAGCCTCATTTTGCCTCCAGTCTCTAATGTCTCGAATATTCTTTTGTGTACACCTGGGATTCTAATCCCAACTGAAAAGAGGCATAAGGGCCTTCTAGAGAAGTTATTCTTTCAAAGAAAAATCTCAGTGTCCTTTATTATAAAAAAAATGAATTCAAACCGCTGCTCAGGAAAACCATCACTGTCTCTGCAGTGCATCGTGAATGTGGTCACACCTCTTCAGAGTCGGGTCAGGACAGCATCCCTCAGACCACATGCAGCCTTATCTCATGTATGTTCCCACACCCCCAGGACTCATGGCAGCAAAGGACGCTTACCATCACTAATATGGAATCCATTCCTCCTGACCTACACTCTCCTTCTCTTCTTTGCACCTGTCACGTTTGCACTTAGTTCAAACCAACCTCAAACACTGCCTCTGTTAAGAATCCGCCCCTCAGCCTCCTACCTGGATGTGCCTCCCCCAGCCCTTGGTCCCCTCTCACAGCTCATACCCTAACTACATGGTATTACAGCTACTTCTGAACTATTGTCTCTCCCATCCTCCTTCCAATCCAGCAAGACCCCGGGAGTCCTGGCTTCCATCTTCTCTGAATTCCCCATAGAGCCTGGCTGATATGAGTCTCCATAGTAACAACGGTTATAGTTTATTGGGCCCTCTTAATGTGTGGGCACACTACTAAAAATGGGTAGGCACAATCTCAGTCTCATATGATCTTTGTGATGACTCTATAATTGTTATCCCCACTAGAAGATACACAGACAGTCTCAGAGAAGCCCCATTTAGTTCCCCAAAGAGGCCAAGAATGATCAACTTAGGGCCTTGCACTGGCTGTTCCCTCTGCCTGGGACATTCTTCCCCAGATATGCACAAGGCTCCCTCCCTCCTTAATTATTCTTACTCCTTCCATTAACTGTTTCATCCTTAGACACTAAAATTACCTAGATTCTTTGGGACTTACACCTACATTCAGACTGTGGACTTTTCGTGTTGGGTCCCACCCTTCCTTGCTGGCTAGCCTGCCGCCCAGCTCTCTCCCTCCCACCCTCCTCCCACCCACACCTGGGACTTCTCACTGCCCTGGAACGTTGTTCTAGCTGTGTCCATTGCTTCCTGGGTATCATGTGTCTTTGATTTTATGCCGTTAGTTAGCTGAATACATCCTCAAGTGCTGTTACTTTCCAGGAAAGAGTACACAGGAGATAGATTTTTATGAGTATTTGGAAGTTTGAAAATATGTGGTCCTCCCTTTATGATGATGGATAATTTGGCTGCATATAGATTTTAGGTTGAACGATATTTTACCCCAGAACTCTGAGAGCATCACTGGATTGTTCTTCATCATCCAATATCACTACTGAAAGTCAGGTGGCATCTGCTGTATCTCTCCCCGGGGGCATTAGGTTCTTTCTACGTTGGCACTTGAAAATTTCATGATGTATAATACGAACTATTGTTGACTCCAAGCATAGGGTATTTCCTATGAAGGCACAGGTCCCTCAGCTCTGAGGAATTTTTCTGTATTACTTCATTGCTAACTTCCTTCTCTCCAATCTCTTTCCCGGACTCTAGTAATAGTTAGATGCCCTGGATTTGTCCTTCAAGGCTCTTACTACATTGTTTTGAGGTTTTCTGTCTCCCCCCTGCCTCTGTTCTCCTTTCCCAGTGATTTCCTTGACTATTATCCAGTCACCCTATCAAATCCTTATTTTGAGTAGTTATATTTTTGTGGCCTAGAAACATTTTCCCGTTCTTTGATCTTTTCGTATATTATATAGTTTTTACTTAATACACATAAGATCTTAAATCTTTTTAGAACTTAACCTGAAGTTATTGCTTGTTTCTTTTCATCTCTTTTCTTCTGTAAATTATCTCTGTTTCTGCTGAGAGACAGTTCACTTTCTATTTTTTATGCTTCTAATTCTCCCCAATTCCTCAGTAATACTTGTTAATTTATCATCTTGAGAAACAAAAAACCCAGCAACAATTTCTTCTGCTACCATCTACACAGAAGTCTTTCCCACCATGTGTCCCCAAGTAGGATTTTGTGAGGGGAGGGCGGGGCATCCAAGCTGGTACTTTCCTTCGGGGAGATGAGGTCAGGGGCTGAGCCCCTGACAGCTCCCTGCCCCACAGGCCTGTGTGAACTAAACTGTGTCTAGGCCGCAGGCAGCCATAACCCAAGCCCAATTTCTCATTTGGTTCAGTTTCTTCAGCTCCTATTCTTCACCTCGGAGTAGGCACTGGCTATTTGGTAACACGTTGGTAGGAGAGGGGATGTGAGTGGGAGGAGGCAGCCAACTTAGAAATGCCTCCAGCCCTGACTTTCAATGGATCCCTTCATCGTCAGGCCTCTCTCTACCCAGCTCCTCAGTTCAACTCTGACCCTTGAGCCTGCCCAGGAATTCACTGAAGACAGCCAGCCCACCTCCACAGTGCTGGCAGAGCAGATTCTTGGGAGAAACTTCTACACTTTAATTGCTTATCATTCCTATCTACTTTACTTTCTAGAAAATTCCTAAAAAGGCTTACTTGTTGGTGACACCCACCCACTGGCCTCTAGCCTCTGTATTCTGGTCTCTTCTGAGACGTCATTTGCTATTGTAGTTCTTCATGTGATTTTTCAAGGGGTCTGAGACATAGGGGCAGTGAATGAATGGTCCGAGTTTGCCATCTTTAAACTCTTGTTCAAAGTAGAGTTTCATATTTTAAATTTGTATTTCCTAGTTAAGCATGATCAAAATCATATAAGTATCAGTAACGTTACAAAAGCTTTGACAGAATTCGACATAAAGATGCCACTTTCCTACTAAAACAAAACAAAAACCTGTTCATTCCACTTTAATTAGCAAGGTTGCCATGTTGTAGGTAGGAAAGGGACTAATTTTTGAGAGTCACCGAAAAAAGAAAGACATCAGGAAGGCCTTTGGGGCCACCTAGCATCCCAGATATTGAGTTTCAGAACCAGCCACCAGATTACAGTAATGGGATATTAAAACAGCCTCTCACTGCTAGTCTGACCCAGACGCGACAGGAGAGAGATCAGATACCAATGTAAGTGTGATGAGATGCTGCATAAAGCGGCGTTACAAAGGAATGCCCGATGGCCATTTCTGGGAGTTCTGGGTCTCTAAGCAGATGGAGTACATCCGTCAGGGGTCAGGAAATGGAGAGGAGGTATGCTGACAAGATTTTGGCATTCACCCTCTTGGAGGCAAAGCCTGGAGACCAGGGGTGTCCATGGGGCCACTCGGATGAAGGTTCTCTGCTACGAAATGGGGTCCCAGAATCCCAGGGGGTAAAAGTCACTTAAAAAATCCTCACCTGAGGATATATTTTAATGATTTTAGAGAGAGAGGGAGGGAGAAAGAGAGAGGGGAAAGTATTGATCTGTTACCTCCCATACATACCCCAACCAGAGGATTGAACCCCAAACCTGGTATGAACCTGATGGCGGATCAAAACTGCAACTGTAGGTG